>WAAE01024375.1:125590-155456 GCA_013400495.1 Nicator chloris
GGGGCTCCCGTCCCCGTGCCCGCCTCCTCCCCGTCCCCTCGGGGCCCTCTGCCGCCCAGCCCGGGCAGTCCCAGAGCCCGCGTCCCCCGTAGGGGCTCCTCGGCGCGGGGAGGGAGCGACCCCAACGGGGTTTGGGAGGGTCTCGGGGCACACCGGGGTCGGGGCTGGCGGGGTCGAGGGGTGCGCCGGGGTTGAGGAATGTGGCAGCGCTGATGGCCGTGCAAGGGATGCTCGGAGGACGAGAACCGTACCGGGATCAGAGGACGTGCGGGGATCGAGGGCTGTGCGGGGGCTGAGGGATGTCCCTGAGGAACTGCCCGTCGGATGGGGGGGAGCGGCTGGGGAAAACCGGGCTCCTAAATCCTTCTGCCTGGCCTTGGGGCCGCAGCTCAGGCCCCTCCTGCTGGGACCCCTGCGCTTGCCTTTCCCAGAGGCTCAGCGGATGGACAAGACTGTGCTGGGTGAGCTCCTTGGAGAACACAAGGTGGACAGTCATGTCTGCGTGATGCGGGAGCTGCAGTGGCTGCCAGGGAGAGGGAAACCAAGGCAGAGGGAGGGGAGCTGCCTGTTAACCAGAGGTAGGGCTGGGACTCGGGCTGCTTGGCTGCCTTTGCCGTGTCCCCTGAGGCCACCTGGCCAAACCGCAGAGTCGCCTCTGGTCCAAGGCAATCTGTGATTAATTTACAAGGAAGTAAATAGTATTTTGAAAAGATAAAAGTGCAGAATAAATGATTCCTGGCAGATATGTCAGTCAGGTTTCTGTTCACTCTACTGTGGCTGGCTCATCTCATTTATTTGTATTAATTGCAGTCTGGTAATGGCTGGGAGCTGCTGTACAAAGCCATTGCTGCAGGGCTCCACAGAGGAGGATCTCAGCGCAGAAGGAGGGCACGGTGCCCCCTGTGCCTGCTCTCCCCAGGGCGAGTGAGGAGCTGCACGGGACTTTTGAGAGCTCCCCGGTGGATTTGCTGCAGGAAGGCAGTGTGAGCGAGGGCTGGCTGTGTGAAGCTGAGCCCGGGGTGCCTGGTCCGGCACAGGGCAGAGCGGGCTGGAGGCGGTGCCCAGCGGGCGCTTGGCTCGAGGCAGCGTGCAGGAGTCCTCATCCCCACTCATCGGCTCTCCCAGCACCAGGAGCCGGGAGAAGTCTCCTCTGATTACCGTTGCCATTAATGTTTACGGTGCCGCGGTGCTGGGAGGCGCAAGGCACAATGTGCAGCCCCAGGGAGCAGAGCAAACGCGCACTGTGTGACAGCTCCTCTTCCAGACACGGTCCGAGCTAAGCAGACCTGACACTGTTGGGAGGAGGGGAGCCAGTGCATCCTCTCCGCTCTCTGGGGAAACTGAGGCACTGGCATGGTGTCCCTGCATCAGCTGAGGGGCCTGAGGATGCTCAGAGCCGCTGTGGGGCCAGCATGTCAGGTGGCCACGAGCATGGGAGCTCAAGATAACCAGCTACAAGCCATGAGTGCACACGCTGTGATCAGCAGGGCGCTGGGACCGAGCTAACAAGGCTCTTGGAGAGGCTGGGGAAGCCAGGGTGGCTCCCTGATGGGCAGCACTGTGGGGGATGTTGCAGCCACAGCCCTCCTGCCCGCCTTGCAGCTCTGCAGGCAGCCAGCGCTGCGAGGAGTGAAGCAGTGCTGAAAATAAGCTCTGAGAAAATGAAGGCAGCGAGCATCCCATCAGGAGGGCGAAGGCAGTGCTGATTTGTTGCTGGCTGGGTCGGGGGGATGGAGCAGGAGCTGCACAACCAGAGCCCCAGCAGTGTCCCAGGATGGCGCCTCATCCCGACCAGGGGATTTTTGGGAGTGACAAGAATAGCCTTATCCCCCATGTCCCTCAAATCAAAGCATGGGGTGGTTTTTCTGTAAACAGTCAAGATTCAGCCAGCAGGCATCTGTCAGCGTTGGGCTCCTGGAGACAGGCATCCACCACCAAGCCCTGTGGCTGCTCTCCGCAGAGGCAGCAAGTGGGCAGGGGGCACAGACCACACTCTGATCCAGTGGCTGCCAGCCTGCTGCAGCCCCCAGGGGGATCCTCATGTCCCTGCCCAAAGCTGTCCCTGTCACTGTGCCAGGCTCTGCTAATAGGAGGCATGCAGGCAACAGAGACTGGGTTTGCTCAGATGGGGAGAAAAGTGGGATCATATTTTTTCCCTTTCCCTCCATTCTCTCTGAGTTCACATCAAACTGCTTCTTTGAGGCCAGACACTGACCTGCCTCAAATCTGCCTGGCTCCAGAGCCTGGAGAAGGGCTGTGCCAACCCACACTGGCTGTACCCCAACCCCTTGCTGCTGCTCAGCCCCACATTGCCACATCTATAGATTTAATCCTGTCTGATAAATGAAACCCTGAAGTGTATTTGCACACAGCACCACAACACGGTGGGGGTGAGTCATTCAACCCCTTGAAAACAGGTTTGGGTTTTTTCCAGAGAAACAGTTCAGATGCATAAGCTCAGTTTCAGGATAAAGACCAGCTTTGTGCTCTTCATGTTGAGGGGTGAGGCAGAAGAAGGACAGCAGTCAAAGGAGTGAACTTTGCTCTTCATGTAGGACCACAAAGTCATCCTGCTGCTTCCCACTCATCCTTGGTCTCTCCTTTGGAGTGAGCACAGATTTGTCTTTACCCTGGAGCCAGGAAGACCTGAAGCATCAGGAGGGACAGGAATTTCAGATGGGCACAGGTTTGTGGTGGGCTTTGAGCAACCTGCTTCAGCACCCCTCCAGCAGGCTTGGAGGGTCAGTTGCTCTGGGGAGGGCTTGGTAGCAGCTTAGAGGCAGCCCCTGGTTTGGGGGCATTGCTTGCTCTGCATCTTTCAGCTCCAGACCCAGGGGCCAGGACAGGATAACAACTCTGCAATTCATCAGGCACAGAGTCTGATGCTCTGGGAGACTGTGCTTGTTGTAATCAGAAAGCACCACACCACAGGCACCTCCATCCTGTCTCCTAATTCTCTCCTGACTTCCTTCTCCTCTCCCAGGGCTCCCAGCCAGCTCTGGACATCCTCCTGTCTCTTTTGTCCCAGGACTGGGATTTTCTTTTGCAGAAACCGAGGTGTGAAGTAGAGCTGCTGCGTGCAGAGGGCTCTGCCAGCCAGCCAGCGTGCAAGGGCTGCTGTGCACTTCTCTGGACCAGCTGCTTAAATGCTTAATGAGCCCTGGGGAGCAAAGCACTCCTTGTGAAAGATTTAAGTTCTCAGTTGCCTTCAGTTTAGGGCCATGTCAGCTCTGCTTTCCCTTCTTTAATCGTCTGACCAGTGAAAACAATGGAGAGCAGGCACAGCCTCGTCGCTGTTTCTAAGGAAAGCAGCAAAAGAGACAGGAAAACCCCACGTGCCTGCACTCGGGGAGAAACATCTCCTCCGCCCTGGGGGGACACGGAGGCAGACTCCCACAAAGCAAACATTTTGAGGCATTTAATGGGGTGTGAAATTAGTGCTGGAGGAAACGCATTCTCGTGGGTGGCTGTGCAGTGCTGCCAGCCTGCGGCTCTCCACGGCTGCCCGGCGTGAGCCCAGTTTGGACGCTGTGTTGTCATGTAATGTCACTGCTTTTCCAGTGGTGTGCTGGTCCCTGCCTTTCCCTGGAGAAGCTGTATAATAGGCTGTGGGTGCTTTCCTTTCCCAGCAGGAGCAAAAATCATCTCATTGCAATAAATGGCGAAGGGATCAGTAACTGTAGTGGTGCTTTGGTGGAGGGATTGGCACCAGAGCGTGGGCAGAGAGCCAAACATGCCCCCATTCCTTAGCAGGGCAAACAGGCACTAGGTTCAGGTGTAGCCACCAGAAGGACAGGGCAGGATGTCCCTTTCTGTGGCCTGGAAGGTCACAGGTTGCGGGGATATTTGGAGCTGCTCCTAAAGGAAGGTGGCACCACGGCGTAGGAGGAGGGGACAGGTGGCACTGGGGACGCCAGTGGGGGCTTGGTGTTTATGCAGCAGTGCCAGCAGGACCCAGTGCCTCACCAAGCAGGGCAGGGTGACCCAGAGAGGATTGCAAGGTGAACGGAGACATTGGTCCCAACTCCAGCAAATGTTGCTCTATGATTTTGTGGCACTTTTCCAGGCTAAAAATACCCCTGATGCTGGTGCTGGGGGTGGGCTCTGCGTGCAGAGGCTGTGAAGGGACACTCTGTGCTGCGGGACTGCCCAAGGGCAGCTGCACCATCCGGCTGGGGTGGCCCTGCCAGCAGCCTTGGGGCTGCCCCCCCTGCTCCATGAGCAGCCAGGCGCAGAGGTCACCTCTCCTCTCGCTCCAAATGACCGGGCACCTCTCTCCAGGGCTGTGCCAGATGCAGCTGCTCATCCATCAGTCCCCAAAATACTGTGTGGGGATAGAGCATCCTCAGTGAGCACTCTGAGCTGTGTTTCAGCCCAGCACTGGGTTCGTTGCTGATCCCAGAGGGTCGCTGAGGCTCATCTGGGAGCTCCTCGGGGTGGGATGTTGCAACAGGGCTCGTTTTCCTAACAAGGCCTATTGAGACCTTAGGACTCACTGTGGTTGAGGGGCTGCTGCATGTGCTAAGGAAATGCGCCCCCAAATCCTGCATACAGCTGTGGGGGGACATCACTGGGCTGAGAGGGCACTTACCTGTCCCTGTGTGTCCGAGCTGCTGGGGAGCTGGGTTTGGGACACAGGAGTGGGTGGCTGGAGGGGGCAGGGTTGCTGATCCTCTCTGAGGCTTGGATGCAATCCCAGCCTGGCAGGACCCAGCTGGGTCAGCCCCACCCCACTTCACTGCCCTCCTGGCCATGAGGAGCAGCTTCGTCCTGCTCCTCTCTGCCCTTCCAAGCAGATCACTCAGAGCATCCTGGAGCCCCTGAGCACCTTCCCTGCAGGCTGGGAGGTCTTTCAGCTGAAAGCCATCAAAGAAAAGAAAGTCCAGTGTTTGTTCTTCAAAACCAGCCCCTAATCAACAGGTGCCTATCCTCATCTGTCTAACATATTTCTGATATTTTATGGCAGGTTCTCAAGGAGATATTTTGTGTACATCCCACCCATCACATCCCAGCAAGTGACTGCCACCCTGGCCTGAAGACATGGACTGGATGGTCCAAACTTTCCTTTGTGTGTCCATGGGCTGCAGACTTTGTGTCTCCTGGCCCTGGTGGTGCTCTACCCTGGGTGGACTCTGGGTTCTATTTGCAGGTAGAGCAAGTGAGGAGGGAGCTGCAGACAGAGGGAAGGCTGGAGCAATGGCACTGCCTGATCCTGTGACCTTGGCAAGCCAGCAGGATGAACAGGGAGATTTAATTTAGATAAGTGTCAAGCAAGACTCTTGGGGACAGCAGCAAAGCCTGGCACAGATTCCAAAACCCTCAGAGGACACCTCGCTTCCCCAGGGTGCTGGCCTGACCCCTGCTCTGGTTGCCTCCAGCATTTCCAATGACTCTGGAGAAAATCTGCTGGACTTTGACACTGCAAGGCCCCTCAGCCCCAACCTCTGCCTTCCCTTCACCCACTGCAGTTCTCTGCCCAGCCTGAGCATGGCAGGGGAGCAGCTGCTGTGCCAAATCGATGCCTCAGCAAGTGCTGGGCTAGGGGGTGGCAGTGGGGGAGTGGGGACAGGGTCAGCGTGGTCCCCCAGTGTCCTCCCTATTTGGGGTACCCAGCTCTGTGCATCCTTGGCCACGGTTGCCATGGTGACGCACATCTCTCCCTGCAGCAGGAGCACTGGGGTTTGATGAGCTCTCTTCACTGTTCTGGCTTCCACAGCTCTCCTGCCCTCAGCCCCAGCAGTCTCCAAGCAGGAAAGCAGGAGGAGATCACCAGGAGCAGGCCAAGGGGTGGGGCTGTGTGCCATTCCCTGTAGGCTGCCTGCCCCCACCTCATTGGATGGGACTGGTTTTATTTTGCCTTCAACCAGAGACCCCCAGGAGGCACAAGTTTGGAAAATGGAACATTACACATCAGGTGGCAAGTGCAGGGAAGGAGGAATAAGAAACCAGCCCCTGTGGCCTGTGCCCCCTGCCCTGTGCCCCTGCTGCTCCCCTCCACCTCAGCATGGCCTCCATGGTGGAGATGGAGGATTTATTCAGATCCTCCCACTGCTGCCCAGCTAAAACAGCAGCAGGCCGGGCAGCAGGTTCCAGGGGGAATATTGACTGTGGGAGTCAGTGTGCAGAGCTGCCACGGTGGCACCTGCATCCCACAGAGCTGGTAGATGCCATAGCTGGGAGGGGACAGAGCGCTGAGTGCCACTCGGGTGGCGTTGGTCATGTGGCTGCAGAGGATGGTGCCATGAGGAGCCGACTGTGATCCCAGGTTCATCCCTGTCCTCTGCCTGCCACTGCTTTGGGCTCTGTGCTGCCTGTTCTGGGCTCCCTGCTGCAAGTGGTGTCTTGGCAAAGCATCTCCTCTGTCCCCATGTCACCATCTCGCCATCCCCAGGGGCCGAGGCTGATTCCCCGTGCAGCTGCTGGCAAGGGAGGGCTGCACAGGGACATCACCTCAGGAAAAGTAATGCCTGGAGCCACAAGTCCATGGTCCCCAGAGCCACCCCAGAACCCGCGTGGTGTCCGTGGGTGTAGCAATGCGCCCCCACACCTGAGCAGGTGTTTCTGTGTAGGGAAAAAGAGTTGCAGTTTCACCTTAGAACTAAAAAGGAAAAAACCGTAGAAGCTTCTTTGCTCTCCTGGCAGTAATTGGCTCAAGGCCAAGACAACAATACTGGTAGGTGTTTTTACCTGTTCTTCACAAAAATAGCTGTCCTCTGTTGGGCAGTTTGCCAAGAATCCCACCTAAATCGTTCAGTACTTATAGGAGAGCACAGAGCTTCTCAAGTGCTTTTCAGAGTATCTTAGCTAGTGCAAAGGAACCCTTTGTACCATGCATGGCTTTTCTTTTTATTTCTGTATTGTTTATTATTTTCTATTTTTATTAAAACCCCTTTGCTTTTCTAAGCACTTCTGATCAGCCATCTCACAATTATTTTAAGCCATTCTGAAGCCTGTTGGACATTCTCAGAGATTGATACAGTTACTCGTGGCTCATTTCCACTCTGGACGGGGGTAACCAATGTATCCCATGGGTTGTTCCCAGCTGGAGAGGGGCACAGGAAGGTTTTAGGGCTGCTGTCCCCAGTGCACTCTCTGCGAGCTGCCTGTGTTTGCAGCCCTGGGGAGAGGCAGTGGGTGCCAGGTGGGGAATGTCTGCACCTCTCACACTCACCTCCTGGTCCTGCTGTTGGCTTTGCTCTCCACAGCACGGTCTCTGTGGCTCAGGCACAAGGAGCTGTGACAGTAATGCCACCCTGGGGGCTGTCACTGCTGTCCTTTTGCTGTCCAGCCCAGCCATCACCTCCCAGTGCCCACCTGCTCATCCTTCAGGAGAGCCCAGCTGCAGCTGGCACCTGCTGGGCATCCTGCCAGCCTGAGCAGAGGGCTCAGAGTGGCTGGGTCAGCCCTGTCCCCTGAGAGGGGCATCACCCTGGCATGTGTGGGGACCGTGGCTGGCATGGGGACAGGCATGAGACATCTTCCTGGGCTCTAGATGGAAGTGCAGGGACAGGCTCTCTGTGCAGGAATCCAAGACTGAACACTGCAGGCACAACCTCCACTGCTCCAGGGCTGTTCTGACTGACCCAGGACCTCCCTTAGCATCACCGCCCTCCTGTGGGCTCCGGGAAGCTGTGGGACAAGTTAACACCTCCTTGGCTGTTTGGAAGCACATGAATTCACCTGAGCCTTTTCAAATGGGTCCCCTGGGCAGCAAGAAATAAATGGGGCCACCCCAGAACTGAGCCTGGTACTGGCATTGTCTGCACCCTCCCTCTACAGAGCAGCTTCACAGAGACAGAGCAATCCTGGGCTGTATTTGCTGTTCTCATATACCAACCTCTCCAAGGAGGCAGGATGACATTTGTCTTTCCCTTCCAGGATTTTTTCTGAAAAGTAAATGAGAACAGTTCAAGAATATGACCCCACAAACGGCAGAGTGAGAGAGTAATGAACAGCCTGGAAAACATCAGAGTGAGGCATCTGTTTACCCTCCAGTAGGAAGAAAATCAAGGAGAAAGGCAGTGGATATGAAAGGCAAATCTGCTGGAAAAGGAGCCAGGGGAAAAGAAATCACCTTCTCCACAAACCTGTAATTAATCTGAGGGACTCATTGCACCGAGTGAGAAGCTTTGTGGGAATTTCTTTTGAAATTAGAAACCAGACTAAGGAAGCTGTTTGTACCACTGTATTATCCCCAATTTCTGCAGTAAATAACAGGGCTGTTTGGTGGATAAAAGGAGCAGTGAGCATCCAGGAAAGCTTCCAGTGCCTGGGCTGTCCTCCCATCAGCTGGGCCCTGGATAAGGGCACTGCATGTGCCACTGCTGGCACCTCCTGGGTGTACCCTGGGTTCTGCTGCCAGCAGCTGCCTGAGCCCCTGATCCCTGCAGGCACAAACACAGCCTGAGCACCTGCACTCCCCTGGGTGACACAGCCTGTGAAGGGCATGGGGACAGCAGTGGGGACAGCAGTGAGGCTCCTGCATGTGTCACCCCTGGGATGGCAGGCACCCAGCTCCGAGCACGGCTGTGGGGCTGGTGGTCCCCAGTGCCCCCCAGCAGTGAGAACAGCCTGGACAAGGTCTTCCACATTTAAAAACTTGGGAGGTTTAAAAAATCAGGCTCCTGCAGAGGGAAACATCAGCAAGAGACACCAAAACAGAAGGGCAGACATCTGCTCAGCTTCTCTGAAGGGTGACTGCGTGGGAGGTGAGCTGACCTCGGTGCCATCCCTGCTGGCCAGCACCTCCTGGCTGCCTCTGTGGTCCCAGACCAAGTCTGGACAGGCAGGAGATGAGAGCCGGTGCCAGGTGGGAGGGCTCTGTCCCCGGGTTATCCAGCAGGGCTTTGCTGCACTGCCTGCAGTCCTGCTTTCCGGGGAGGGTCCTGAGAGCCCCCGAGCATCCCTGGGGGGCTCGGGGTGTAGGGTCCCACGGCCAAGGCTGGCACCCTCTGCCCAGCCCTTGCTGAGCCTCACAAGGGTTTTACCTTCTCCTCTCCTGAGCAGCCCCCGCCCTTCCTTCAGATCGACACTGATCTGTCTGTCTGTCTGTCCTTCAGCTCGCCGCCCCTGTCCTCTGACAGCCTCTACCAGCTTTTTTTTTTTAATTTAATTTTTATTAGCGCATTTTGCAGCCTTGCAGCAGCCCGGGAACACAAACAGGACAGTGAGGACAGCCAGGCCCGGGCAGCGGGAGCGGGGCTGGCTCCGGAGGGAGCCCTTGGCACCCCGGGAGGAGGCAGCTGGACAGATGCTGCTGGAGCAGCCACAGCCTGCCCACGGTCGCTGTCTCCTCTTGGTTCGGTCGGGGCCACCTGGGAAAACAGGAGATTTTGCACGGCAGGAAAATCCCTGCTGCTCGGGTTCCCCGGCCGGGGCGGGGGGGTAAGTGAAGCGGGGCAGGGGGGTAAGTGAAGAGGAGAGTTAAAATCAGCAGCAGATGACAAGAAATTCATCCTGAGAGGGGAAGTGAGTGGCTAAAAATAGCAGCAAGGTTCTCAGCAGTGACAAGATACGCTGGGATTTCTCCTGCTGACAGATGTATAATGGATAAGGGCACTGCACGTGCCACTGCTGGTGCCTCTTGGGTGCACCCAGGGCTGTGCCTGCATTTTGGGGAGCAGAGGGGAGGGGCTGTCTGTGTTTGGCAGGGTCAGCACGCACTGATTTTGGCCACTGTGCATCTTTGCAAACCCAGCGCCGTGCCCAGGGGAGTGCAGAAAATGAGGAGTGCAGGGAGTACAGCTCCCGTGGGGCTGTAGGCAAAGAAATCAATTAGCAGGGAATACAAATCCTCCCCGAAACTGCAGGAAACCCCCTTCTCCCAGCTGGCCTCCCTCCTTCCTCCTGCCTCACTCCAGGCGCCGCTGCCTGCATGCCCAGAGTGTGCTGGGAGGGGGTAGGACAAGCAGGAGGCTGTCCTGTGCCATCAGAGTGACGGGACAAGTGTGACAGTCTGTGGTGACTGTGGATGAGGTGGCTGCACACAGAGACAGGGGCAGGGAGGATGCTTTGGTCCTCTGCCCCACGTGCTCCTGATTGCTTTTCCATCTCACTTCTTTGCCCTACAGTAAGTGGAGTGGCATGAACCAGTGGTGCCTGTGTGGCTATCCCTTTGCCATTGATGTCCCTTACTTGTCCCCCCCGCCCCAAACTTGCCATCCCCATGGCCCGGGGGAAGTCTGAGCCGCAGCTGTGAAGAGAAAAACCCACAAAAATTCCAGAGAGTCCTTTCCACGTGGGGAGCGTGTTTAGGAATGTGTGTGTGCCCATCCAAAGACTTCATTTTGGTGCAGCCCTTTGCAGCATCTCAGAGCAGATCGTGGGTGGCTGGGGAAGGAAAACCCCCTCCAAGCCTTGCCCCTGGCAGCCCCCAGCACACCTGACAAGGGGCAAAGTGTGGCAGTGCCAGGCTCTGTTAATGAGGGCTCCCAGCTAAGCCCTTCATTTCCCCAGGGGGTGGGGGCAGTTTTGGATGTAATTGGTCACTGCCCAAGGGTCAGAACAAATTGCAAGGTGATCCATATTGATTTATAAGCACGTTTATTTTTACCAGCCTGGCGTGTTCCCCTCCTGGCTGGCGAACAGGGATGAGTCCTCCCTTCCCCACCTGAGAAGCAGCAGTGTTTTCTCCGGCAGGGACGAGCCAACAAGAGAACTTTGATGTGGGCTGGCAGGCTCCCTGCAGCTCCCCTGGGGCCTCATCCAGCAAGGGGCTGAGCTGCAGGATTGCTCTGAGCATGCAGAAGTTGCTGTTGGGTTTGCAGCAGAGGCTCTCACGAGCTCCCCGGCTGAAATGCAAAGGGAGAAGGATGCAATAAGGGCTTTCCAACGTCCCCATGGGCACAGGTGCCCCCGGGGCTCTACCCCCTGTAGTGCAGGCACAGGGCAGTGTTTGGGGTGGGCTGTGGGCTGCCCACCCAGCTGCTTGGAGCTGCTCCGTGCTGCCACAAGAAAGGCAACTCCAAACACTTTCCTGCACATTTTATTCTCCCTCAAGCCTTAGAAACCGGCGGGGGAGATTTCTCCCTTTTCCCTGTCTTGCAGCTCTGCTCTGGAGTATCCATAGAACACTGCCAGGAGGTGGTGGGCTGGTCCCCACTGCCACTCATGGCAGGGCCAAGGGGTTTCCATCCCACTCTTTGTCATCCACCTGCTGACAAAAAGTGCCCAATAGCCAAGGATTTTAAGCCACTTGGTGCAGAAATCACAGTCCCTCTTAGCTGCTCACCTTGTGCCCAGCGAGGTAAAACTCCCATTTCCCTCCAGAGCGTTCTGAAATGGCAGAGTCAGCAAGCCTGGAGTTTCTGTGGAAACAAAAAGAGAGGCTGGTATGTTTTTTCCCCATGTCATATTTTATTCTTTTCCTGTTACGTTGTGTTTTATATGTTTTATTTATAGAGGACTTTTTATGTAACACTTTTTTCCTCCTGGTGGCTGGGGGTCCTTCTGGGCTTCCTTGGGATGCAAGCAGGACTCTGCTGGTTTCCAGTGGCTGGAGGGGTCCTGGTTATTTCCAAAGGGGTGTTGCAAGTCTGTCACCTTCCCATGGCCATTTTGAGGAGTCCATGGCCAGGTGACATCGCTGCCAGGCCACCTGGGTGCCATCTTGGGGGGTAAGGGAGTTCCCACAGTGGTGGCAGAGGCTCCCCCTGCTCTGTTGTCCCCTCCCATTCCACACCTGGCTGAGGACACCAGGCCACCCCTCTGCCATCCTGCCTTCCAGTGGGAAACTGAGGCAGGGGGCGGTGCTGTGGGGCCAGGAGCTGTGCCCTGCTGACTTGGGGTGCAGCTGGCCCCCACAAAGCCCTGGCAGCATTTCCACAGATGCCCAAGTGGTGTTTCCCCCCAGCCCACCTGTGGGCAAGCCAAGGGGTGGCTTTGTGGGTTGGTGGGGAAGGGACAGGGTCCCCACGGGTGGCCCACCCTGGTCCTAGCCTGCCACAGCCCAGAGGCTCCCCAGCCCACCAGTGCCCCCGAGCCCAGGGACAGCCAGGCCCTGCCACCTCGCTGCCTGGCACAAAGTGGGGCATTGAGGGACACAGCAGGGCTTTGTCCACCCTGTGCCTCCCGGGAAGGGGCCGGTTGCCCTCTGCAGGCTCCCTTGGCCCTGCGCTGCCTCCACAGCTGCGGGGGGCCAGGGGCACCCACGGGAACTGTGGCACCCACGGGACAAGGGGCACCCAAGGGACCAGGCTGCACCTGCTACAGGCCTGAGGCCATGGGGACCCACGAGTGTCCCCACCAGAATGCCATTGCCCCATGGAGGTCATGGGACTGGGGAGAGGAGCTGCAGGGTTCCCATCAGAAGGGGGAAAGCTTCCAGTTTAGAGCCCCCAAAGCTGAAAGCAGGTCCCTGGGATGGGGAACCCCTCTTCCCTGCTGCCAGGTGCTGGGAATCAGGGAGGTGACAGGGGGACACCGCTGCTGTCCCACAGGGCCAGACTCCCACATTGCCTCAGTGGGCAGCTTGGACAAACACAGCCTGGTGGGGCTGGGGGATGTCCCCAGAGCCACCAATGAGGGGGGACAACCCCCTCCCCTGCCCTCAGACTGCTCTCTTGTGCAAAAGCCTTTTACCCCAAGAGCTCTGACTGGGGCCATAGGGCAGCGCTGCCCAGGCAGCCGCCAGGCACCCAGGAGCTGGCAGCCAAGGGGTGCTGGGGGGGCCGGGGGAGGGCGGGCCGGTCCCTTTAAGGGGGGTGGCTGTCACTCAGAGAGCCCTTTTCTTTGCTGGAGAGCCGGACGGGCACCCAGAGGGGGAAATCCAGGGCGTGGGACCGCCTGGCAGGGGAGGGCTCCGCACGCAGCACCGAAGCAGCAGAGCGGGCGCTCGGGGCACTTGACCAAGTCCAGCACCATGGGTGAGTATGAGGTGAGGGTGGGAGCCACCTGGGCAGCTGTTGCTGGTCCTTATCCCACCTTGGGACCTTATCTCAGAGCAGAGCCCACTGAAACTTTCCTCTGGCACCGGTGAGGTCCCGGTGACCCCGGTGTGCCCGAGCCATCCGAGGGAGGGTGCTTTGTCATGGCAAGGATGACGTTTTTTCCCAAGGCAGTTTTCTGTTCCCACGGTGTCTGTGGGGGCAGATGCCATCCCCGCAGCCTGACCCACTCGAGCCCTCACCACACGGGCTGGAGAGATGAGAGCTCCTGCCTGGGGCTGGCAGGAGCTGCGGGGTCCGGGCAGGGCACTGAGCCTGTCACAGCTCGTGCCACTTGTATGCCAGCAGCCTTGGGAAAACGGAGGCACACCTTGTGCCTCAGTTTCCCTACTGATACAGCAGAGCTGATACTCACCAGTGTACCCCTGGGGTATCGGGGCTGCTCTGTTCCTGGGGGTGCTCTGTTCCCAGGGGTGCTGCTGGCCCCCTGCCTCCTCCTCCTGTCTGCAGCACGTGGTTTGGTGCTGGCAGCAGCGGAGCCTGGGTACAAGGCTCAGGATTGTGTGGCACAAGGGCTCTTTCTCCCCTCCTTTCCCCTCCCCAGCCTTCCCCACTGCGGCTTCCCAAGCAGAGGGGCTGTGGCAGGGAGCCTGTCAGGCCCCCTGTCTCAGTCCCCTGGGAATGGAGCTGTTCACTGCCTGAGTGGGCACCTCCGTGCCGTCTCCCAGGTGGCCAAAAATAAAACCAGAAAAGGCAAGTTTGGCCCAGCACCCTGCTGGGTGCACAGGGCCACCCGTGTGGGTCCCAGCGAGGTTGGGAGCAGCGCTGGCCAGGATGAATGAGGCCCCCCCTGGATCTGCTGCGGCCAAGGCAAACAAGAGGGAGGGGTCCCAGCACTCCCCTATAGCGCTGCCTTTGTTCCCTGTTTGCTCTTGGCATGGGGCAGCCACTGGGGTGGCAGTGCCAGGACAATTCCCCATTGTCCTTGGTGCCACTGCGCACCCTTGCTCCCAGTGGGGAGGGGAGAAGTGGCCAGGACCCCACGGCTTTCTTGTCCTCTCGGGGAGGAGATAAGCACTGTGGGATTTGTGGAGGCAGCGTGGGTTTGCTGTGGGTGCCTTTTTGGCATTCAAGGCAGAAATTCTATGCCCAGATGGGATGTGCCCAGGCAGCCACTGTGCCCTGGGCAGCGGGGTGCCAGAGCCCACGTCCTGGGGAAGGGGAGCAGCTTCCCTGTGGGCAGGTGTCACACAGCCAGGGCAGCGACTTGTCACAGCTTAGCTGAGGCCAAATGCTGGTGGGTGCAAACCCACCTGGCTCTGTGACCCCAAAGCAGGCAGGAGAACAGCTGGCTGGGCACCTCCAAACCCAGCCCACTGGGAAACTGAGCCAACACTCCTGCATGATAAAGCCCTGACGTGCAGAAGGAGCAGGTGCCCATGGCCTCACTGCTGAAAAAATCCAGCATTTAGGCACTGCAAGCAGCACACTGCCGCGTGTCCTTGCTTTCCCTGCCCACACACAGGTCCTGGAGGACTAAACCTATTACACAAGTGCTGTCATTTGTGGAACTAACACGGCTCCTTCCTACAAGCACATCTGCCTACATAAAGGGGCAGCTCCAGCCTGAGCTGCCTGCGGGATGCCAGGCAAGGCACGAGTGCCCAGGGTGCCACCTGGAAGTCTAGAGTACTTGGGGATTCTGCTGGCTGCTACTGTGCGGCCCCAGTCAGGGCCTCCTTGCTGGATCTTCCCTGGGGTTTGTCTCTGTGGAGGTGCTGGATTCCCCTCCATCTTCGATGGCAAAATAAAACTGCAGGCAGCTGGCGTGGCTGCTGCCCGAAGCTAGGCTGTGGTGGCAGTGGGGAGCCCATTAGCAGCTCGTTTGCCAGGTCCCACTGGCATTACGCTACATCACGCTCCATTTCCATCTGTTTGTCACGGGTCAGCATGGCTGGCTGGCCTCAGCTCCTCACAGCCCCTGTGCCCCGCACTGCCACCATTCCTGGGCACCCTTGGGTGGGCTCCTGAGCTGCTTAGAGAGCTCTCAGGGGAACTGCTGGTTTTGGCTCTACAGCACTGCAATGGGTCATTTCTGGGGTTTTCCTTCAACCTGTTTCCCTCCTCCTGCCAGGCACCTTTCTCCCACTGCGCTGGTGCTCCTGAGCTGAAGGCTCTAAGCAATCCTTGTCCAGGCTCTAAGCAATCCTTGTCCCAGCATTCCCATCCCACCTCACCTCTTTTGTCCGTAGGTTTACTCGAGTGCTGTGCCAGGTGTCTCATTGGGGCACCCTTTGCTTCCTTGGTTGCCACTGGCCTGTGCTTCTTTGGGGTAGCGCTGTTTTGTGGCTGTGGGCACGAAGCCCTCACAGGCACCGAGCAGCTCATCGAGACCTACTTCTCCAAAAACTACCAGGACTATGAGTTTCTCATCGATGTGTAAGTACCCTGCTGCAGAGCACCCTCCTCATGCCGGGGCCCCTCACAGCTTCGTTCTGCTCTGTGCCAGGCTGAGGTATCTGGCTGGGCTGGCCAGGGCCAGGCTCTCACCCGGGCACCAGGGAGACTCCAAGCTGCCTTTGCCCATGGCTCCATGGCAAGGTCCAAGCGGCCACGTGTTTTCATTTCACACCAGTTTTTATCTGACCCTTGCTAGGTGTCCTGGGTAGAGCTGGACCTCTGCACTGGGTAGGTATGGAGGATGTGGGGGAGTCGCTGGCAGCCTTGCTCACCACAGCTTTGCCCCAGCTTGCTCTTCTTGTGGCTTCAGCCTCTGTTTTGGTCCCCTTGGGGCAGCGTGGGGAGGGAACGTGGCAGCAGCCAGGCTGCCACACACAGGGCTGAGCTCTCCAGCACCGCCCCGGCTCCTGAGCACCCCTGCCCACTCCTCTCCCCCGCAGCATCCACGGTTTTCAGTACTTCATCTATGGCACAGCTGCCTTCTTCTTCCTCTATGGAGCCCTGCTGTTGGCCGAAGGCTTCTACACCACCGGTGCCGTCCGGCAAATCTTTGGGGACTACAGGACCACCATCTGCGGCAAGGGCCTCAGCGCAACGGTAACTGGGGGCCCGAAAGGGAGGGGAGCGCGAGGCCCCCAGCGAGCTCACTCGTGGCAGCGGGTGTGTCATTGTTTGGGAAAGTGGCTAGGACATCCTGACAAGGTGATCTTAACCGGGGTTTGGCACCCCTTCGCGCGCCCCAGCGGGTTCACCACGCTCGGTGTGGCCAAAGGGCAGGAGACCGCGGCCGTCCGGGTTTTGGGATATCCCAAAGGGAAGCACAGCCCTGCTGTCCTCCCCCAGGCCTGCCGTGTTTCCCGGGGACCAAATGGCTGCGTTTAATAAAACTGCTTCATGTTTAAACATAGGCAGGGAGAATCAGAGCACCCCTGCAGTGGTGGCAGCTCAAAGCTCTGTGGCGCTCGGTACCCCTGGGGTCGTCCACTCCACTGGGCTTGGGAACCACGACAAAGTGCTGGCAAAGGGATCCTGTGGCCTGGGGGAGCAGAGGGGCACGGCTGTGGTTCCCTCGCGGGCTGGTTGGGGTGGCACCATGGAGGGAGGGCAGGAGAGCCACGTTGACACCCCAGGACAGCTTTTGCAGCTGTCCTGCATAGACCTGCTTGGCCGTGGCCACGGTTAACCCCCCCCAAACGTGGCAGCCATCCTGCTGCTGGACACCCCCATGCACACACTGCCGGGCGTGAATCTGGGACTGGCACTGGTCCTGTGAGCTGCAGGAGCCCCCAGCTCGGGCTGCTGTCCTGTGCTGCCTGCCTGGGGACACACTGGGTCTGGCAGGTGGTGCAGAGCTGGGTGCAGGCAGCATCGCAGTCCCCCACCTGCCCCACGCCCTCCCCTGCCTGGGGAACCTCGCGCTCCCCTGTCCGTGTCCTTGGCCACTTGGTAACCACGGCTCTGCCCGGGTTTGTCCTGCCCCTTGCAGTTTGTGGGCATTACCTACGTCCTGACTGTCATCTGGCTCCTGGTGTTCGCCTGCTCTGCGGTGCCTGTCTACATCTATTTTAACACTTGGACCACCTGCCAGTCCATTGCCAACCCCACCAAGACCTCGGCCAGCATTGGCACCCTGTGTGCGGATGCCAGGATGTATGGTGAGTGCTGGGTTCACCCCCCAGGAGCCACAGCTCAGGGTAGAGGAGAGGGGATGGAGGGCAGGGCCCAGACACGTTGGATGGGATAAAGCAGGGCAAGTGCTGAAGAGCCCCGAAATGCTGGGGGTTGTGTGACAGGTGGCTGCAGGAAGCTGAGCAAGGAAGTCAGCTGTCAGCCATGCCCCGCTCACCTGGCTCCCACATCTCCACAGGTGTCCTGCCCTGGAATGCTTTCCCTGGCAAGGTGTGTGGCTCCAACCTGCTCTCCATCTGCAAGACGAGTGAGGTGAGTAACTCCTGCCACCTCACGTGGGCTCCCCTCTGTGGGACACCTTGGCTCTGGCCTCCCCAGGCAGCACATGGGATGCCATGAACTCACCCTCCTCTTCCCTTGCAGTTCCAGATGACTTTCCACCTCTTCATCGCAGCCTTCGTGGGGGCAGCTGCCACGCTGGTCTCACTGGTGAGTCAGTGCTCCCCCTGCCCAGCCGTTCTTCTCCGCCTGGCAAAGATGTGGGGGAAAAGGACAGCGAAGGTGGTGGGCATGGATGGGACAGAGCCTGTGCTCGTGTCATTTTCTGGCACGTAAGTGCAGATGGTGAACCCAGGCCATAAGGCAGAGGTGGCTGCAGGAGGGGATCTGGAGAGGCTTTAGGAGACTGCCAGGGAGAGGTCCTGCCGCTGATGCACCAAGTCCCCTGCCTTTCCCCGGCTCTCCTCTTGCTTTACACCAGTGACACGACATTGCGGTGTCCCGACGGTGCAGCGGGGCTGGGGGGCTCTGCAGGCCACTGCTCTGTTGGGTGTGGGGCTGGGGGCTGCCCCCTCACTCACTCTTTTCCTACCCACAGGTCACCTTCATCATCGCTGCCACCTACAACTTCGCAGTCCTCAAGCTGATGGGCCGAGGCACCAAGTTCTAGCCCGCGTGGTGGAGCCCAGCCAGACCAAACGCCCTTCTTTTGTCTAACCCCGAGGCTTTAACACTGCAGCCACCTGACACCAGGTCGCCTGCGTTAACTCTGCCTTCGCTGATGACTCCCCTCCTCTTCCTCCCTCGCATCCATTGTGCTGAGCGTGACCAGGAAGGAGAGCTTCCCACCAATGGACGCCTCTTCATGCACTTTTCTCTCATTGCTCATCCGTAACCGGTTCGCTCTAGAGCCAAGCCCATCAAAACCAGCCACAGAAGAGGAGGGACTTATTCCAGTGTCCCAATGTTGCCTAGGGATGAGCAAAGGCCATCGAGCTCCTGGGAGGAAGAAATCCATGTAGATTGCTCCGTGAGTAGCAGGAGGCTACCTAGAGAGAAAAGGAAGTTGGCCCAGTCCTGGTACCATTGCTAGAGACTCTCCTGGAGCTGTCTGCTGTCACCACCCATGGATGGAGAATAAGAGAAGGATTTTTTTTTCCCTTAGCAGAGAAAGATGAATTTAACCTAAATCACCTGCTGCAGCCACAGCAAAGGGAGTTCAGGGCAAGGATCTTCCCAGTGTGGAGAAGAGAGTGCTGATCCCAATGCTGATAAAGCCCTAACCCACCTGCCCCTATTAAAGCCTAAAGGAGTTTGGTGTCTCTGTAGACAAGGGGGACTCTTGGCTTCACCCTCCAGGCAGCAGAGAGGCAGCAAATAGGTTTGACTGAGGAGGGGACACCTCTGCACCAAGCCCTGGGAGCGTAAAGCCAGAGCCATCCCTCCATAGGCAGGGGATAACCCTCAGGACCGCGTGCCTTGCCTCCCCTGCCAGTGCCCTTCACAATGGTGCTCTTCTCTGGGGCCACGTCTGCTTCTCTAACCTCTGCTGTGCCGGAGAGCTCGGCTCGCTTCTCCCCCTTGTCAAATGTAACTGCCCCTCCTTCTGTCCCCCTCATCCCCTCACTGTTTTTCCTGTAAGTCAGGACAGCTGTCTTGTACCTGCCAGGGTGGGAGGGACTGGCAGCATCTTGCTTGCATGGGAAACCCATGAAGGAATTGAGGAGGGAAGGAAAGGCTGGGGGTCACAGGGTGCAAACACAGCCTTGTCTCTGCGATCCAGATCCTTTCTGGTGCCAGTCTTTTCCCAGGGAGAGGGGTAGGGCGTGAAGGGGGTGAGACCTCTCCTCCATTACTGTTCTCCAGTTGGAGGAAAGCCCTCTGGCTGGGTAGCATGGGTCCAGCCAGACCTGCAGAAGTGCTGTTTCCAGTCCTCCCTGACAACTAGTGATTTGTTTTGCTCTCCCTGCCTCTCTCCTTCATGCTAATCTTTGTGTTTATTTATTGGAGAAACTACTTTCAGTGGCAGACTGTAGCTCCATCTTGCATGGATTTCTTTGTTCTTTTTCATGTCTATATTGTTGTTATATATATTTTTAAGTGCTGGTTTCAGCAGGGGCAAGGATAAGGAGGCAGATCTGCTGAGCAGTGCATTTGAAGGATCCTTGCCGCCAGGAATGCTGAAATAGGTTGGCCAGGCTACCAACGCACACGGGATGGGGAGGGGGGAGATGCCAGGAGGGGTGGGGAGAAACCAGTCAAGATCTGGAAATTCACATCAATGCTATCTCTCTTGGGGGTTTGCTGGGGTTTTTTTTCATATCCATTTAACAAAAAATAACCAGGTCCTCCTTCCCACCCTTGTCCCCAGACCCCACACACGCACACACACATACACACACACACACGCAAAAAGAGATAATCAACTGAAAGTGTTTCCTTCATTTCTGATCTAGAATTTCAACTTGTTAACCAGCAATAAAAAGGAGCAAGTTTTTAGAGACTTATCTTACAAGATGTATTTTATAAAAATTAAAGAAAATACATTAAAATTAAGACCATTCTGAACAAGATGTACGTCTGCCTGTCCATTTGTTGTGCTGGCTTTCCCACCTCCCACCCCCAACAAGAAAAAAAAAGGGAGGCTCTCTAGTGAAAGGGAGCCTGCAGAGGAGAAGGTCTCACTTGCTGACCCATGTGTGGGCCAGCAGCCCCTGCAGGCCTCTGCCCACTCCAGCCACGAGATTCATAACTCTGACTTCAAAATCATTGTTCCCAGCTGGGGAGGGGGGGGTCGGGATAAAATTTCTTATTTCTCCTCCAGCCACCCTGAGGAAAGCTGGGGTCTTGTAGCAGCTGCTTGCTTGTGTTTGGTGGTGCTGCTGCCCTTTAACACTCAGCCCACGAGCTGACAGCCTCTGCTGTGTCTCGTTATGTAGCACAACAAAATCACAACAAAACTAACAGGACTGCTCAGGCCAAGCTGGCTGGCACTAAGGCAGCATGTGTGGGATGAACATGTCCAGAGCCATGCAGGGTGGGCGATTCTCTGGCTTGCAGAGAGCCCTGTGTGGAACAGGATGGTCTTGTTTAGGCACATGGGCACATTGGACTGTCACAGAGCCCTACATGTCCTGTCTGTGGTTCCATGGTGCCATTTGCTGCAGGATTGTTAATGGTGTGCATGGTGCTGGTGCGTGGGAGGGCATCAGCTGCTGCCTTTCTTCCCCAGAAACCCTTAGGTGCATCTTTCCACAGCAGCTGCTCAAAAATTATTGATTCAAATGTTGTTTCTCTTGGAAATCTCCCCAGGAACTGTGCTCAGGGGCCTCCAGGGACTGAGGCCACAGAGGGATGCTCCCAGCCCCACAGGTCTGTCCAAAAATGCAGATTTCAGGCACAGCCACATGCCCAGGAATGGCAGGGAGGAACCTTCACTACTCTTCCTAAATGGGACTCTAGCCCAAATCCCACTCCCCCCTCTCTTCCCTGGCTTCAGCCCCCTCTGAACAGGCAGCAAAGCTGCCCATGCAGCCTGGCCAGGGGAGGTTTAGCTCATGCACTGCTGCTGCCCCAGCTCAGTGGCACAGCTCGGCCTTGCCCTGGCTGACAGAAACCCATGGGGCTGCAGCCACCATCAACGGGGCCCTTTGTTCCCTGCGTTCCCAGATGCCATCACCCTCCTCTCCCCATGCTGAAAGGGTTCTGTGTGTGCACAATCAGCCGCTGGGCAGGAGCGAGCTGGGGAACAAAACACTGTCTCTTTCCCCTGGCAGAGGCTGGTGCCCCCCCGGCCGGGGTGAGGGCTGGGGACAGCGAGTGCGAGGTGGTGTGTGAGAACAGCCAGCAAGGCCAGGGTGCCGGGCAAGTCCGAGGGCCAAAGGACACATGTAGCCTCATCAGGTGTGCCTTTGGCCATGCCTCGCTGTCACCCCACCTGGGGACACGGGACTTGCCCTCACAGCTCCTTTTCTGGACACCGAGCGCCCTCCAGGAACTGGCTGAGAAAAGACAGGGAATAAGCTCTGCCTCATCCCAAACAACATCTCTGTAAACCGGCACATCAGGAGAGCTCCAAGCAGGGCACCCAGTCCAATCACCTCTTTTCCCTTATCTAGACGCTACAATGTGGTGGTACTTTGCTCTTACAAAGGCTGGACCAGAGAAAGGGACCCTGGAACAAGTCCCATGGGCTGGCTTGCTGGCAAGAAGGCGAGGCGACTCTCATCCCTCCATCCTCTGCCCTGCCGCCCCGGGAGACGGCCCTGTATGCCTTGGGGAGAGGAAAAGAGGGGGAAACGGTTGGCAGCACCCAGGGGGTGTTGGTGATGACCACGGGTGCCCCGCCCTGCGCTCAGGCAGCCCCCAAGGGCGAAGGGCCGCCGGGCTGATGCTGCTCCCGGCCGCCTCCGCATCCCCGGTCCTGCGGCTCCTCCCCGCGGCCGTCGGATGCAGCGGCGGCTCCTCGGGCAAGCGAGGCAAGCGGCGGCGAGCCCCGGTTCCCCCCGCAGCCCCGGTTCCCCCCGCAGCCCCGGTGCCCGTCCCTGCGCTGCCCGGCCCCAGCTGACGGTGCTTCCTGGGGACCCCTCCCCCGAGCCTCCGGAACACAGAGCCCACCAGTACACACCAAAAACACCACCGAAGGCTCACTTCTCTTAGCACGGATGCGGACTCAGCCCTGGAAAGGCTGTGTAGGATGATGTGCTGCTTTCAGCTAGGACAGTTTTCTTCACAGTGGCTAGCAGAGAGCTGTGTTTTGGACAAGCCATGCCTGGCAAGCAGCTCTGCCTGCCAGGGCTGTGGCATGGTACTGACACCCACCTGCCCTGGCTGAAATCCTCACCTGCAACTGATGAAGCACCCAGCTGCTTTCTCTCCACCTCTGCACCATCCAGCTCTGCCAGGGAGATGTCTGAAGATAAGGAGGGAATAGTAAGTGGAAAGTCACAGAATCATAGGATGGCCTGGGTTCAAAGGGACCTTAACAATCATCCAGTTCTGACCGCCTGCCATGGGCAGGGACAACTTCTACTAGACCAGGCTGCTCAGAGCTCCATTCTGCGTGGACTTGAACACTTCCAGGGATGGGGCAGTCACAGCTTCTCTGGGCAACCTGTTCCAGGAGTCCTGTACCTGCACGTGGCCATGTGTGTCAGCCCCCAAAGAACCCCAGGAAATGATAAGGAAAGAGCTGCTGCACCAGCTATGCAAGCACTGGGGCCAGGGGATATCTCTGTCCATGTCAGATTGCTTTTGCATGAGCAATCACCTCAGCAGGTAATCCAACATTTCACAGATAAGCCCAATCTCCCTGTCAAGGGACTCTGACTCACCTATGGCCTTCTGAAAACCAGACAGAACTGCCATCACCTCCCACCTGGGCAATGTGGAGTGCTCCTTAGTCCAGAGGAGAACACGCCAGTGCTCCAGTGTCAGAGCTGTCCTCAAGCCCCTGTTTGCAACTGGAGCTGGAGCAGGGTACAGAGGCTCCTAAAGGTGCATTTTTCAACACTTTATTCATGCTCAACCTCAAATTCATACAAGAATATGCTGTATCCAGAGATCCCATTAATCTCCTCACAGTTTATTGCCTTGAGGTGCAGCCACAGAGCTGAGGATTAGCTGCACTTGGGGAACACCCCTGGTCACCCAGAGAGCAGCCCCAGGGCATCTGCAGCCACTGGCGCTCCTCAGAGAGTGGTTCCTGAGGAGAATCCAGTGTGCTCAGCCCACTAGGAAGCAGTTGCATGGCCTTTCAGGGGCACTACCTGGCCCAGAGCAGCAGAACCTTCAAGAGGATTGTGGGAAAGAAAGATAGATGGGATCATCTTTCTCATCCCTCCTCCTCTCCAAACACTGGGATATGCTACAGCATCTGCTCCACACAGAAGCAGCTCGTTGCTTTCCTTTGGAAATACTCCTTTGCCCTCCAGGGATCCATCCTCCCCCCAACCCATGACAAAATCTACCGAGTCCTCTTACAGCTTACAGTGGGCAAGTGTGGAATGAGGGAATGGCCTCACTATGGCTCCTGCCTCCACCTGCAGTTCCTTACAAACACCTCACACCAGGGGAGTCAGCAGTTTCTGGTGCTTTCAGACAGATCCCTCCTGATGTGAGGCAGCCTCACCCAAACCCTGCAATTCTCCCTGGCCAGAGTCATCTCCCACCAGTGTTGACTGTGTTTCCATCTGTCTTTTGAAAAGGCTGAAGTGAGATGTTGGAGGACCCCAGATACTCCAGCCCACATTTAAAACACACAGTTTCCAAGGACTTTGAACCCTACACTGCCTCCTGGACTCATGCATAGTGCAAGCAGACCTGGGAGGAAAATAAATGAAAAGGTTCTGCCAAAAGAAACAGCAGGCACAGGCTCTGCAAACACAGAGAAAGTCTCCCAAAATAAGCAGCCATCCTGGCAGGACAGTGAAAGAGAACAGTCCCCATATGCTGATTTCCTTCTCAGCATCCTATGGAAATCATGCCTGGTTGAAACCCCCTGGAGCCTGAGGAACCAGTTCCAAGATCATCGGAAGAATTCACAGGAAAGTACCGGACTTGCTGCTGAGAGCCAGGCTGAGAATTTAAGATGTAGTGACAGAAGGAAGCCATGTGGAATATTTCTGTTCTGAAACTGTTTTCTGATTCTCTTGAAAAGACAAAACTGGTCACTGGATTCAGCTGTTGAGTTCTGATCCTTCAGCACCTGGTCCAGATAGGGATACGAAGGAATATCCTTCTGATCCCTTAGTGACTTCTCTCTGCCAGATGCTGTAACTAACCAGTCCTCAGAAGAACAAAAGATGACTTGAACATTGATAAACCAAGAAGGCAGCCACTTCCCAAACTCACTTGAATACATCCATGTTTTATTTGCTTAAATAAAGGTAGAATCTTGGTTTTACAATTCCAGTTCTGTAGCAATAGCAACAACCGCAGCAGCACGAGTGGACACAGGGGAAGGGATGGCTGTTGGCACTGAACTCGCAACAGAATTCAAAATCCTGGCTCCTTTGGGAATTGTGCGTTTCATTTAAAATAAATTAAACAATTGAAATATATTATATTCTACCTTTTTAAAAAAAAAAAATCCATGTAAGCCTAATATAATAGAAGGGTTTTAATATAAAACAAGTCATTGATCCAATGTCTGTTAGGAATAAAAGGTGCTGTGTAACACGTGCACAACGAGGCTCTTGAGCTTTAGCTACCAGCGCTGACACACACAGGGTGCTGCAATAAGCTGCACATGTGACTCCTGCACTGTGGCATGCTGAATCTCTGCCCTCTTCCATAGGAGGTGCCAGTCCTCACACAGATCCCAGGAGACCCATGGAGAAGTGGCAGTTTCACCTGCAGGGAGCTCCCTCAGCAGCCCCCTTGGCAGGGCCAGCCAGAACACAGGGGGTTGAGTCTGTTCTGACCCTGAGCCCCAGTGCAAACCAGCTCCAGGGAATGAGGCTGTTCAGGGATGGAAACTGGAACCACAGCTCACAGAGCCTGGGATCCTGAAGGAAATATCAAGCAGTGCTAATGAAGAAAAATCTAGAGGCCTCAGGAGGTCAGACATAGTTAAATAAACAGTAACAATAACATCCTGTAAAAATCTCTTTCACCTACAGAGGCAGAACCTTCTCCTTAAGGGACCTGTTTTTCCAGAGACTGGAGAGCTGCCTCAACAGCATTCACTCCCCATGAATACAACTGTTCAGGCCTGTTTAGAAATCAGATCCCCCTAAAGCATTAATACTCCAGTCCCTTCCACACATGGTTGCTCTGCAGAGAAGCGCAAGATCTCCCTGGGTTACTCCAGAGGAAATGGGGGAATGCTCACACTCTGCATGCTCAGAGACTGCCATGATGGGGAAAAGCTGCCAGCACAGGGCAGAGACTGTCCTGCTCTAAAGCACAGCTTAAGGGAGGGTTGCTTGATTTGAGCTACAAAATTTACCATCCAGCAGCTGATCACAGTGGGGATCACAGTGGGAATCACAGCCAGCAGCCAGCGGGTACGTGCTCAGGGCAGGCTCCTACGTGCCTGCGGGCAGTCACAGCTTTGGCCAAATGCTTGCACGGGAGGTTGCAGGGCACGAGCACGAGGTTTGAACAGCAAAGACAGCAGTCAGCAAGCTCATCTCTGCTGCACAGCCAGCCTGGGACTAACACCTAGCAGAGGGCAGGAGATGGGAGCAAAGCCTGGCATTCCTTTCAGAAGGTTCCTTGGCCCCCCATGCCCATTTTTCAGCCACCTTGAACAGAGAAAGTGGCGCAGCTTTCTCTGCACTGGACTGAACACAGCAGTCAGTTAACTGAGCAGACACTTGACCAGTCCATCATAGGAATTACAGATAAAACATCCTAGGAGGGATCAGGGGCCAGGATGATGGCATGAGCTAACTGTGCTCAGCAGCACCGTGCCTGACACAACAGGTGAATGGCTCCATGCTGCAGCATTCAGATGGGAACATCCACACTAGAGCAACTGAAGGCATGGATCTGCCAGCTAGTGAGGCACACGGGTCACTGGTGCCAGACAGCGAGTGGGTTTAACAGCTGACCACACGAGTCCCCCGACCACCTGCACACCTAGGAGACAGCCCACCCACCTGCCATCTGGTCTGCTAGAGCACGTCAGCTGAACACAGTGATTATTTGTGACAGAAACCAGCTGAAGTGTCACACTCCAGATCTCCTGAGTAACCTTTTGACATGACCCAGTGAGCGTCCACATCAGTGTTTTTCACCCAGGGCTTCAAGGCTGAGCTTCCACAAGAGACAGGGAAACGTATTAAACAACAAGCAGACAGTCTCTCCAAAAAATAACACTCACACAAGACAAAGTTAGAGGTGAGGAAAAACAGGCCAGAAATAGGCAGCTATGAAGAAACACAAGCCCATCTCTCCTTCATATGTTGCTTCAGGTCAGAGCTCTAACAATTCTCATCACAATTCAGCCTCAGGACACAATGCACTTATCCCAAACAACAGACACACATCCCAGCCACTCCAGTATTTGGCTTTCTCACAGTCACATGGGCCAAAGTCTTTACGACAGGTTTTGTTCTGTATGCTGAGTGGGATTTCCTTTGGCAGTATGGACATGAGTGGGTCTAATATTTTTTTTAGTTCAGGACTAAAATACTTCAGTGTCTAGGATGCTCTCAGCTTTGTTCTGCAGGCAGTTCTTGGTACAGAACAAATCTCTATCATCTTCAGGGAATTTAAAGGACTTTAACTCAGCCCTTTAAACCTCCTAAAACAGGCAGAGATGGAAGCAAGACTACGCTCACATGCTCTGTTAACAGCTCCCTCCTGCAGATACATGCTCTGTGCCTGAAAACTCCAGGCAGGATTCAGACGGTGAGGCTGCAGCTCCCCAGTGAGCAAACCACCTCTTGTCCTTGTGGCCACTCTCCTCAGAGTGCCCCAGGGCTGCCCAGGTGTGTTCCGATCCAGCCGCTGGCTTCAGCGCCGCTCCCAAAGCAGCAGCCACTCTCAACAACAGGAAGAGCCTGATTTGGAGCTGGAGTTCAGGTCAATGGTGTGGCCCAACATGCAGTGCTCCAGCTGCTCCTCCACTGCCAGCACCTGTCGCACAGCTTCCTCAAAGGCCACTGTTACATTGGTGTCATCCTTGGCACTAGTCTCCAGGTATGGATAGTTACCGTTTTCCATGCACCAGGCCCGGGCCTCCTCTGTGCTCACCTGTCTCTCCAGTTTGTCTATCTTGTTGCCCAGCACTACAAATGGGAAGTGTTCGGGGTCCTTCACATCAGCGTAATAGATAAACTCCTTCTGCCAGTTACTGAGGTTCTCAAAGCTCTGCCGGTCATCCACGCTGAAGGTCAGCAGGCAGCAGTCTGCTCCCCGGTAAAAGGGCGTCCGCAGGCTCTTGAACCTCTCCTGTCCCGCAGTGTCCCAAATCTGGAGGGTGACAAAACGCCCGTCCACCTCCAGGTCCCGGTTCAAGAATTCCACCCCAATTGTGTGGAATGCCTGCGAGTCAAACTTGTTGGTGACGTACCGATTCATGAGGGAGCTCTTCCCAACTCCACCATCTCCAAGGAGAATGACCTTTAGGAGCAAGGACTTCCCACTCATTGCAGCAGGACGGAAGGGCACGGTACCAAGGCAATCTGCAGGGTTCAGAAATAGTACAAAACAGCCATATGACTTGTGGGTTCTGCATAAAGACACACAGAGAACAGGATATGGTATTTCCATCCCCATTTCTGAAGTTTTGTATATAGGAGGTGATGTCTCTTTTTAGAGAGATCGTATTGTCCTAATCTCTCTTATTAGAGAGTTTAGAGCTGGTAAGTGGACAAACTTTCAGACACTCAAGTCCTCTATCAGGTCCAAAATGGATGCAGCACATGACCCCTTTAAGTGCAAGGTAAAAACAACTGTTGAGACTTTAGTATCAATTACACCACTTTTGGTGAAAACTCTGTATCAGAAAGCGTGTCCAGTTTTTCCAAACACATTATCACCACCTAAAACATCTCTCTGGGCCTGCATCCTGTGAGGCTGTCACAGAAACAGCAAAATCACCAGGCGTGGCCATCACCAGGCCTTCCTTCCCACCGTACCATCACCAGCTAAATTATTTCTCCTCTCTGACTTGCTCTGCTGCAAGGATGTAATAGACATGAGGTCCAATATCAATACAAGTAATTTGTCAAGCCAGCTCTTAATCACCATGAGGATGCTGACTCACCTTGCCAGCAGAGCTGCGCGTGATCTCCGTGGCTCGGAAGGGGTTTCCCAGGCACAGGGACCAGCTGCTCTTTGCTGGCAATGCCTGTCACAGCCCAGTTTGCTCCGGGCTCAGCTGCAAGTTCACACTTCAACAACCCAGACACCACAGGTTCCTTAGTCAGCACCCTCAAGGCCAAGTGCCAATGTACCCTCCCCGTCCCAGGGACACTCTGCAGGCTAAGGTAAAGGCCTGACATGGAATAAGTGGTTTGTTTGGCTGTTGTACGGTACCTGCTCTGTCTCCAGGACTGTCCAGGGAACACCTTCCTCCAGTGTAACGGTCACTAAAAAACAAACATCAGTCATCAAGGTTACCAGAGCTGCCTTTGTTGTCTTTCAGACAGTGATGCTGACTGAGGATGGAAGGACAACAGCAGAGCTCTAGGAACCTGCGTATGCAGTACTGATGGCTGGAGTAAAACAAAAAGAATAGAGCACTGAGGACTTTCCCTTGCCCTGAGTGAAATGGAACAGAGCCCATTTCTGGCCAGGGCAGAGCCAGCACAATGTGCGTGTTCTTACCTGAACCCCAGGTAAGAACAGAACAAACTGAAGAAGCTCTGACATGAGAGCACAGGCTGTGCACTCTGTGTCTCCCCTCGGTCCAGGGGATGATAACAACTGTGATCTGCTTGTCCTACCTCCTCACACACCCTGGAATTTGATTTGAGGATTGAATGTGCACCTGAATCTACTAAGCAGGAAAGTGAGCCAGCTGGCAACTGCCTGATATGAAAAGACACGGAGCTTGCTTACACCTGCTACCAACATTCCTGGGAAGGGTGTGGATGAGTAGTGCTGCTTAGTGGTGACATCTCCAACCCATTGAAGCACAAGTGTGTGGCACTGCTCAGATCAGCACTCCTACTCCTTCCAGGCTAAGCCCAGCTTTCTGCCTTAACCTCGGGAGGCCCACTTCAGCCTTGATTCTGCTCTTTTTGCAGCCCTTTCAAACAGTGCTCACCACAAAGCCAAAAGCAGAGACTTCTGCTTTAAGTGAGTTTCTGCACTTTCTGCACAAAAGGCTCACAAATTTCACTTCCCTGCACAGAAACACCTCAAACCAAGCACAGCTGAGCTAACCTGATGGGCTATTTGAGGAGCAGTGTGTGACCCAGTAGCTCTAAAGCAAAGACCAAAATGCAAATGTCAGAAGAGACAAACAGGAACTGCAGCACAGGTCCCCATGACCCATGGCTTTGGGGAAGTCCTGCCACGTGAGCAGGTGAGCTGTTCAATACCCTTGTTCCTTTCCCAAACCTTCCTGAGGGATGTTTAAGACAGTCACTATCACCAAAGCCCCTCTTGGCACAGGCCATCAGCCCCGAGCAGAGTTTCTGTTTAGAAATGCTCTGTTAGCAAGTGACTCGTTTTAAAAATGGCTAATAGGTTATGTCGGGCTGCTCCAGAGCCTGCAGGTCAGCACGCTGCCGGCAGCCGTGACACAGCCTTGACATCTCTGGCCCCGTTGCGAGCTATTCCGGAGGCTGAACCCCACTGCAGCAGGGCCGACCCGCTCTCGCAGGGTACCAGCACCTGTGTGCAGGTACCAACAGCGGGGTGGGCACGCCGGGTCCGACTCCCCCCTGCTCCCCAGGCCGCGGCTCAGCGGAGGCGAGCCCCTCCGGCGAGTCCCATCCCGCCCCACGGGAGCGGCCAGGGAGATGCCCGCAGTCGAGGAGCGGCACCGGCGAAGGGCCCCCTCGGCAGGGGCCGGGGTGAAGGGGCGGGTCTCCAGCCCCCCCTCCGCGGGTGCCCAGGCCAGGGGCGGCGGCGCCGGGCCCGCCCTTACCTCGCCCTCACCGCCCTCCGGCCGCCGCCGCCGCCCGGCCCGCGGGGCGCAGGTGCCGCTC
>WAAE01024375.1:155556-249592 GCA_013400495.1 Nicator chloris
TCCCCCGCCGCTCCCCTTACAGTCCCACATGTCCCCCTGTGCCTCCTCAGCCCCCTCACAGTCCCCCGCCGCTCCCCTTACAGTCCCACATGTCCCTCCTGTGCGTCCTCATTCCCCTCACACTCTCCCCTCACAGCCCGACCTGTGCCCCCTCGCTGCCCGCCCTGTCACTCCTCGATATCCCGACCCCTCAGTGTTTCCCTGTGCCCGATGCCACTCACTTCCCGCCCTGGCACTCCCGCAAACATTCCCGCGTGTCACCCCGCAGCCCCTCACAGTACCCCCCGTCACTCCCCTCCGTCACTCCCCTCCGCAGTCCCTGCATGTCCCCGCTGTGGCCCGCAGCCCCGCACTGCTCGCCCGCGGCACTCCCCTCACAGTCCCCTCTGTCACTCTCCTCACAGTCCCCGCATGTCCCCTGGCCCCCGCAGCCCCCTTAATGCCAGTCCCTGTCACTCTCCGGTCTCCTGTCTCCTCACAGTCCCACATGTTGCACCGAAGCCCGTCACCGCCCTTTTCTGTCACTCCCCTCACAGTCCTGCCTGTGCCCCCTCACTGCCTGCCCCTGTCACTCCTCTCATAGTCCCCCTGTCCCCACTTTGTCACTTCAGGGACAGCTGCCCGAAAGAGCAAGATTCCCTCACCCGCACAATCGCGCATGGGACCAGGAGCCAGAATGTCTTTAAGATTTCCGGGGAAAAACAGCCAATACAACCATTACAGAGAGTTGAAGGGAGAAATTGTAGCAAGGTCACACCAGCCTCGCCCAGACAGTGAGAGCAGAAGGAGGGGGAAACGAGACCCCCCAGGTGGCTGCAGAGGAGTTTTGGGGAGCAGCAGCCACTTGTGTGTTCCCCTGTGGTTGGCATCATCAACTCTTCTTCCTAATAGTGCCTGGTGCTCACCAAGATACACCTTTGAAACTTGGGGACACATCTCACTGGGGCTGCAACATGCCTTGGACACACCTTCTTCAGCGGGGAAAGAGCAGGGACCCCTGGTATGGACATCCGGGGCTTTTGACCATCTGGATCCTGCATCAGCTCCAGGGCTGAGTATGTGCCACAAAAGTGCATCAATTCCCTTCTCCCCTCGGGAAAGCATGAGATGGGAGGAGGATTTAAATTAAGCCAGGGATTATATTAATACCGGCCTCAGTGATCCGTGAGAAGAGATGGGGAGCAAGGGAAGCCTAGCAGGGCGAGGAGGGAGTGGGCAGCACAAGGGTCCAAGGTCGAAGCTGTTGGCAGTAGGGGACCAGGGCAGCCTGGGGAAAATGTGGGAGCTCCAGGGGTGTGCATTTGGGGCACCACTGTACACAGCAGCACCAGGGCAGAAGTGCAGGATGCTGCTGGTACCAGCGGCAGATGCAGCCTGCACCACGCACTGGGAGATCCCTCCAAACTAGTCCAGACCCCCTTGCCAGCTCTGTCAGGACCATGCATTGCTGGAGTGAGCCTTTGAGCGTGGTACACTTGCCCCTGTCAAGTTCCCTTTGCCTGGCAGCCATTCAATCCTGTTATTTGCTAGTATTTATTGATTAGGGATCTGATTTAGCGTGTAAGGGGCAAGTCCCGATCCTGAACAAGAAAGAGCCATAATGACAGATCCTGCCAAGGCAACAGAGGCATGGGGCTCTGCTGCAGCACAGGGCCATGCTCTGCCTTCCTGCACCATCCCTGTCAGGCCTGGCAGACACCTAATCCTCAGGGGATGCTGCCTGCAGGGTTTAGGGAGGGCAGCACATCCCTGCAGCTCAACCAAAGACACCACATGGCCAGTGACCCCAGCTGACCGTGCTTGTGCTCGAGGGGCCCCCGTGTACCTCCAGGGTAATCCGTGGGTGCTGGCAGCTGGTGGAGTCACTTGCCCACCTGAGCAGGGATGTGCCTGGGCTGGATTGGCTCCCAGTGGCTGTGCAGTCTGGTTGTCTTGCTGAGCTGGACAACAACCTGTTTGCATCTGTGGTGGACACCAGTTACCCACCAAGCTGCTCTAGCACTCCCTTCCTCAGCAGGATAGGGCAGGCAGAAAGTAAGATGGAAAAGAACTTGTGGGTCAAGACAAAGGCAGACTAATAAAGCAAAAGCAAATCTGCATGCAGAAGCTAAGGAAAGCAAAGGATTTACTCTCTACTTCCCATCAGCAGGTGATGTCCAGCTACTTTCTCTGAAGTAGGGCTTAAGCACTCATAGTGGTTGCTCCGAAAGATGATTGCCTTCTTGTGTCTCTATAGCAATTATATTGGCAGCCTTCTTGGGATCTCCTCCTAATAGCTCTCTTCCCTCTCACATCTCATACATGGGCTTTCTGTTTAAAGCTGGGTTCACCATCCCACAGCTTGTTGTCCTCCCCTGCTCAGGCAAGAAGAAACAGAGTACACCACATGCATCTGGGGCTCACTCTCCCTCTGACCAGGGCAGGAGGGGACTGACTTCTTAGGGTGCCCCTGACAGCCAAAGGATTGGCTTACAGGGATGAGGGGGGACAGATATTTCATTGAAGTTTTGGAGCCAAGAAGGTATCTTCTTCACAGCTAGTGTTTTCATATCTGGACAATACATTGCTGCCAAGCTGCCAGAATGACACTGGGGCATTGTGAATCACCTTCCTCCATACAGCCTGTGTGCACAGAACACCCTTTGGATCTTTGGAGACATCATCATTGTCTAGATCACTGTAGATGACCTCCACGACCACTGAATTCTCTCAGGTGCTGGATACCTTCACCTGTGCTGGTCCACTTTCCTGAGCAGTTCACAAGTTCTTCCCTGAGTAGATATCTTGCCCTCACACTTGAGAGGAGCTGCCTGCAGAAACCGTAAATTGCTGCCACAAACCCCCAGATGTTAATTAGTAGTTTTAAACAGCCCATGCAAAGGTGAGCAGGGACCTCGTGAGCCTCCACAATAAAGCCACCCACATCAGTCCTGGGTAAGGAGAGGGAGATGTATTCCCTGATCCTCTCCACAAGGCAGCTCCCCCAGCAGAGCAAGGCCATCAGTGCCAGGACAAAGCACAGAGCCACGGTCTGTACTATGTTCCCAAAGCCCAGCAAAGTAAAGAGATAAGAAATGCAGCCAACAAACTCTGTGACCCAACAAGAGCTGTCTACTTTAGTAACTACTATGACTAAAGCACACTTAGCACAAGTTAAGGAACGGGCTTATCTGGGCATGACCTTGTGCTGGTGGGAACCCGCTGAGAGCAGCACTGCCCTGGCCCCATGGGCAGAATGGGGCCTTGCCTGTGGGTCCGGGGCACCAGGGGGATTTGTCTGGAGATGGGGACATGGCCCAGGAGCCATGTGCTGGGTGAGCAGTACCAGGGCTGCGGAGGCTGCACTGGGGCAGGGGCTCTGCAGGGCACAGGGCTCCTTCAGCATAGAGAGGTTTTACTCCCCTGGCTCAGCTGCATCCCTGCCCAGAGAGGCTGCAGCACGTGTGTGGCTGCTTGGCTCTTGCTGCCAGCTCTGGGAGTTAGGGTGAACAACAGGAAGCTGGTGCCAAGGTGAGGAGCCCTGATCCAGCTTCGACCCCCTGCCAGCCTGTGGTCACACAATGCTGCCAGCTCATGCCCCAATTAATTCATCACACGTCCCATGCTGCAGCTGGGGCTTGGGCCTCTGCCTTTGTTCCAACGCCGGTCCATGGCTCTGCAGCTGCTTCTCCAAGGCGTGAACCCAGCAGCAGCTCCAGCCCATGGCATCTGCTCTGAAACACTTTCCAGCACAGGAACCCCTGAGCAGTCCTGCCACCCCTAGCCTTGGCCATCCCTATCTGCCCTGAGCCTACAGCTCTGAGCAGGTTGCCAGGTACCCCATCATTAATTTACCTCCATAGGTGGAGCAAAGCTGGGGAAGACCCTGTCATTCATCCCCCTCTATTCCACACAGCTCAACCTGCCCTGAAGAAGTGACCTGTGTTGTTTCCATGAGCTGGTCTGAGGCAGCAGGAAGGGGGACATGCCTGGGCTGCAGAGCTGCCTCTCAGACACAACACTGCAGGCAGGAGCTTGTCCCAGCTTCAGTGCAACCACAGATCTGGCAGTGGCTGAGCCACACACCAATGCCCATCCCCAGCTCTTCCCCAGAACCCCGTGGCTGGTTTTTAGGGACATGCTAAGTGACAAGGTGGCAGAGCAGGTAGCACCATAGGAGGCAGCACTAGACATAGTTCTACCCTGATGTAGATGCACAGAGAGGATGTGCCTTCGGGAGACAGGACAAGGCATCTGTTGCAACATGCTTATCTACTGCCAATGGCTGCGGAGCTGGTTCCTGGAAAACCACAGAGGAATCTGTTAGGCACTGGCTTGGAGCCGGGCGGAGGGAAGTTCAGCCTGTGCTATCGTGGACTCTGCTCAGGGACCCACTGACAGTGCTGGTTTGGGGACAGCAGTGTCCCAGGAGAGGACACTCATCTCTGCCCTGTCCAGACAGAGTGAGGTGACATTTCCTAACCCATCATGGAAAGGCTTTGATTTTGTTTTTCCACCCCTCACATCATGAAGGTGCATGAGCAGTCTCAGGTAACCCTGGCAGACTCCTGACTGCTGTGCCACGACGTGGGCATTGGGTGCATCCCTGCTGCTAACACTGCCATGGGTTTGAGCCCCCACCTTATTTTCCCCTCCACTTCCTGGGATGTCACACCCCAGCTGTTGCCTGGGAATAAATCATGGAGAGGGGGCTATGCATTGGGAACAGGGGAACAAAACGGCTTTTCATGCCATAATCCTTTGTAATAAAACACCAGAGACAAGAAAGATGATAAACAATGTCTCCTGTGTGAGGCAGCTGCTTCTTAAAATAAAGCGCTCCTCTGCTCCGTCAGCTGCCCCGGCTCGGGTGCAAGTGCGGGCGCTGCCACAGACACCGGAGCCGCCTTCCCGCAGGAGCACATGCTGCCGCAGCTCCGGGCACGGCCCCTCGGGCCCGCGGGAATGTGCAGAATGCAGCCGGGGGGGCCCGAAGTGAGCACTGAGTTCCAGCCGCTGTCAGGAGCGGGCTGGGAGCCCCCGAAGGGCTCGGCATCCCCGGCGCCAGCGGCGCGCCTGTCCCCGGGCAAGGCACGCAGCCAGGCTGCTCCCACCTGCGCCTCGTGCCGCCCGCAGCCCCGGAAAATGCGGCCAGCGCGGGGCTGCAGGGGCGCTCTGTGCCTGCCTTCCCGGCTTTGTTTGGAGCCAGGTGCTGGCGGGAGCCTGGTCCTGAGCAGGAAGCTCTGCGTGCTCCCGGTTCATCACTCCTCGTGCTGAGCCCTCCTTGACAGGGGATGAGTAAGGTCCTGCTGGTAAACCTGACCTCCCGGGCTTTACTTCAAGAGCAGCAATAACTTTTGCACTGCTGCGGAAAGTGTTGGGTTGTGCTGTGTGTGCAGCCCACAGGCCAGCTTGCCAGCACAGGTGTCCAAGGGTTTCTGGCTCGCTGTGTGGGTGCCTTTGTGGGTGCAAAGGGACAGTGGCTTTCCCTCCCCATGGCCATGGGGGCTCTTCAGCACAGTGCTCCTCCCCACCACAGGATGGGGACAGTTTGTCCGTCCATCCTTCCCATGTCACCAAGTGGCCTCATCACACACAATTCTCGCACACCATGGTGGCCTACTGTTAACTCCTTTGACAAAGAACTGTGGTCACTAGCCCACGCAACACTTTCGTTTCCCCTCTATTACTCCTTCTCTTCTGCCTTCCTCTTTTACAGCCACGTTTTGCTCTTTAGCTATCCCCATGTACAGATCCTGCCCAAGCACTCCCAGCGAAAGTTTCCCCTCGCAGCTCATGGTTGCTGCCCCTTGCTTCCCCTCTCAACCTCAGCCACCACGGGCTGGTTTGAACTCTGTGCTTGGCAATGCGTCTGTAGGCAGCAGAGACCTGGCAGGAAAAGGCCAACCCAAGAGACACAGAGGTGGTCACATGTTTTCCCCAGGAATGCAGGGAACAGGGAGGTGAGGGTGGGCAGGATCCACCCATTGGGGAGCTGCAGCACTCACCTTGTCTGTGCGGCCTGGCTTCACCTTATCCTGTTTGCTCTGGTGCCAAACACACACTGCTAAAGTAAGTTTGCTTGGACCACGTGCAGTTCAGACCGAGGCTGGCAATTTCCTGCCATCCAGGAGCTGTCTTAGGCCTTGATCACTGACACCTCTTGGCTCTCACCCCTTTCTGCTGCAGTTCTGGGGGCTGCCAGATGGTGAGTGGCAAAGGGAAAACCCTGGCTGCCAGAGTGCAAAAGCCTCCCTTGCCCTGGCTGAGTTGTGCTACAGACCAGTGTAGTGCTGTGGGACATGAGGAAGGTGCCACAGACTGGCAGGGAGCCGTGGGGCACAGGAGAGCCCAGCACAGGGCCACGCACAGACTAACTCAGGCACCTTCTGCCAGAGATGGAGTTATGATCCTCCACCTGTGTATGTGTTGGGCCAAATCCTCTCCTGTCTGAGTCAGAGGGGATGGAGCAGTAGCAGGGGCAGACACCCATCCCAGCCACAAGCCCCGATCTGAATTCACCTCATGCTGCTGGTCACCAGGTATTTGCCCAAATTCCTCGTGATGGTGACTCAGCCTTCTCCTCCCTCCTCTGCAGTGAGGCCATAGCTCACTATCTCATTGAGCATGGGAGGAAATCACCCAGAAGCAGCAGGATGGGCCCCAGATGGGAGAGGCATGGATTATATTCTCCTGGCATTGCCAAGAGGGGCTGACATGAGTAACTCACCTGGTGCCCGGTGAGGGAAGGGTCATAGAGCCCTGCCAGGAAGGCCCAGCTCCTGGAATGGAATTATCTGTGCACGGGTGCCTGCTGGGGCAGTCCATGCTGCTCAAGCCACCACATTTCTAGGGGACACCAGTCTGGCAGGTGTGGGCCCATGTGTGCCAGGGTGAAAAGGTGAAGGTCTGGGATATAGAGGGAAAGTGCTGATACAAAAGGCTTTTCTGTAATGGTTTTCCCCTTACTGGCTCACACTGTGCTGGCAACAGGGACATTTTGGACACTGGTTAGCAAAATAGGTAACTCTTTACTCTCAGTCTTGAGGATAGGGCATTTAGCCAATGTGTTCTGGTACTTCCTTCTGGCAGGGATGTGGTTGGGAAAAGTGCCTGGACCGCTCTCATTTTAGGTGAACACAGGACATTGGCCATAAAACACATGGAGATGTGTTTGCTGGGGAGCTGCTCCCAGGTCCAGCTGATGTCCCTGGGTCCAGGCTGGGACTGCCAGGCCCTGGGGTGGCTTCCTTGGGGCACAGACCTGGCTGTGCCAGCACTTAACCCCATGTCTAAATCTGTACTGCTACACGCCCAGGTTGGCTGCAGTGAAAAAGCAACCCAAACCCAGATGCATCAACACCTACAAGGCTCCACAGGATGCATGGGGGTCCCATGGGCTGCTTCCACAGACTCAGGGTCATTGCCAGCCACTCTCCCTCCTAGAGCAACCCACAGCCTTGGCCCTGGCTAGCAAACCGGCTGGCTCTGCAGGATTGGGGTGCCCATCTCCCCTGGCAGGCTCTGTTGTGTGCACAGCACAGGGTGAGGGGGAAGTTACTGTAAGCACAGCAGTGCCAGGGAGGGGACACTCCTGCTGTGGCCTTGCAGACGTCCATGTGACTCAGGGAGAGATAAGTACCCTGGTGCTTTTCCATGCCTGCAGAGGGGCCCGTTGCAGCACGTAGCAGGAAAATGCACTGGGGTGGTGTCAGGAGCAGCCAAGGTGCTCTGGGCAGCCACTGAGACCTCCCTATCCCCAAAAGCAGTACTGAGGAGGGGAGATAAGCGCTGCTGCTTTGTGTTTCCATCCCAAAAGGGTCACTTGGTTCAACAGCCTCTGGCTCTCACGGATGGGGAAAGGGGTCAGGCTGGCTTTACTTGCCTGCCCCTGCTCCATGAGAAAACCACCCCTGAGCAGGGACATATAGTCACCCTGACAAACCACCCTGGCTGTTGGCAGTGGGAAAAGATTCCCACGTCCAGGATAGGGTCCTGTGTCTGGGGACATCAGGGTGCTGAAGGGGCACAGCCACCCTGGCATGTGCTGGGCTTCCCCGTGCTCAGCCCAACAAAGCAGCAGCCCCAGCTGGGCCTCTGCATTGCTCCCCACTGCCCTCATCCCATGGAAAACCCCACACGCTGCCCCGACAGCACACAAACACCAAACTCTTACCTGCAGCTCTTTCATTTCTGCTTTTTATGGGGTGGAGGCAGTGGCAACCACACAGGCAGTTTTATTTGCAGTCCTTGGCAGGCAGTGTGGGTGGAGGCACAGGCAGATAGGCACCATGTCCAGACAGGCGCAACAGCCCCGTGTTTGTCCCCAGCTGACCAGGCTCATGGGGAACACTGGACAAAACTGCTAGCTGGCAAGTTCTGGCTAGTCTGCCTCCACCTCCTCCGTAAGTGGCCTGGTGTGTTCAGTGCCCCTGCAGGCCAGGTGGAGGTGAGGAAGTCCTGGTAGTGGCCAGGAAGCCTCAGCATAAACCTGGAGGCACTGTCAGAGCTCACCCACACTGTGCTGGTGGCCAACTGCAGGAGCCAGGGATCTCCACCCCTGCCAGGCAGGGCTGGGATCAGCCCAGAGAGTACCAAGGGATTTACTGCATTCAAACCCATCCTTATAGGGCTGCAAAAAACACCTTCAGTCAAGGGTAGGGGTGGAGGTTGGCTCAAGGGGAACAGAAGGGCAGTGCCATGCAGTGACAGGAGAACTGTGCTCCAAGAACTGGCCTGGCCACTACACCAGCAGGACTCAGGCCAGCATCTCCACTGCCAGCACCTCCAGCCAAGCGGACAAGGCAGCAGCCCAGCTCCACAAGGTTTTAGGCAAGGCACACCTTGTGTTTTCCAAGGCAAGAGGCTCAATCTTCACATGGGCAGCAAGACCGAGGTTAGCCTTTGCTTTTAGATGCACCAAGAAACCACAGTGGTGGCGGAGCACAGTGGCCACGACCAGGCCAGCACTGCTCCCAGTTCCCCCAGGAACTGATCCCCAAGCACACACCAAGCTGGATTCACCCTGCAGGGAACCACCCCACATGGCCCTCTGAGCAACCAGCACTGCTGCAGCACCAGGCAGAGACCTCCCCATCCTCCAGGGCAAGCCAAGCTACAGCCAGAACCTTTGTCCAGGAAGAAGCCATGAGCCATGGGTAGACCATTACAATTTTTTATTTTATAATAAACTTCTCATTTTTCCCCCAAGGAAGACAAAAAACTGTGAGTGAGGCTACAGAACACTGTCAGTGAAGAATATGCAAGACAGACCCAGGCCAGAGGCGAGGCCAGAAAGGTTCCCCACTCCCTGAGGCAGAAGGGGTCCATGCCCAGAAGCCTCCATGGCCCTTGCTCATCTCCCCGCTGCATCAGAGCAAGATCAGTGCTGTTACAGGAGGCAGCTGAGCAGCAGAGATGGCATCGGGTCAGGCTACTGATGGACTGAGAGGACCACGCTTTGTCCTCTCACCTGCCAAAGCTGCCAGCAAAGTGGGACAGTGTGTTAGGTGATACAGCTGTTTTCTATACATGTACGTGATGTAAATTTAAAAAAACCCACATGATTCATTTCAAAGCAAAATAATTGAGTAGTTGCTCTTCCTGCCAGGCAATCTCTCTCTAGGAAGACTTCACACATTCCTTCTCCTGCTCAATAGCTGCAAGAGAATAGAGACCCATTAGTCTCTAGTGCCTTTTTTTTTTTTTTTTTTTTTGTGGAAGCAAGCACTGGAGAAGGTTTTAGAGGATTCACTCAGGCCCTGGTGACCAATTTTGTGGTTTTATCCCAAGTGGGACGGTTTAACAGGCAGGCTAGAAGATGACAAGCCACACGTGTGCGTGGCAGCAAGTCGGGCACCTGTCCGCAGAAAAGTGATGCCCTGAGGGATCAGTTTGGCGCAACAGCCCTCTCCGAGTGCCCATGCCCGCTGCCCCGGGCTGCACACACCTCTGCCCGTGGCGTTCCCCGGGCCACAGCGCTGCCGCCCCAATCCGCCCCTCTGCCCCAGCGGTGAGACCGGCCCCCGAGGGAACTGCCCCGCCGGTCGTGGCTCCTGCCCCGCCAGCCCCCGGCCCCGCACTCACTCTCCTTGGAGGGCAGTGTGTTCTTCTCCTCCGTATTGGTTTTCTTCAGCTTCTTCTTGTCGAATTTCTCCACCTCCGAGAGGTCTGGTTTGTCGCACATTTTGCCTACGAGACCCCCGCCGCAGTCAGCCGAGGGATGGGGATGGGAAGACAAAGGCGGCCCCGGCCCCCCCCGGCCCCCGCCGCGGACAATAGCGCAGGGCGGGGCGCGCCGCCGCCCCGGGCACCGCGCCGCTCCCCGGGCCCGGGCAGCCGTGCGGAGCGGCCTCCCGGTGCCCGCACAGGCCGGGGGAGCCCTCGCCGCAGCAGGCAGCCATGTCCCCCCGGGACCCGCCACGCCCGCAGCCCCCGCCCCAGGGCTGCTTCGGCGAGTCCGTCCTCGCAGCAGCGCTGCGCGGGGCCCCCCTCCGCGGCCCAGCCCGTACCTGCGGCGCTGTACGGTGCGATGTGCAGTGGATGCGATGTGCGCTTGCTGCGGGTACCGGTACCGACCCCACTCCTCGCGCGTCCAGGTGAGTCTGGAGCGCGCGCCGCGCGGGGCGGAGCCTTTTATAGCCCGGCCGCCGCCCAGCCCGCGCGCCCATTGGCTGCCCGCCCGCCGCGCCCGCCGGGAAGCGCGTGGCCCGCCAGGGGGCGGCCGTTCCCGCCGTGCCGCGCGACGGGGGCGCGAGCGGGGCCGAGCGTGAGGGAGACGGGGAGGGAGGGGGACAACGAGAGAGGGAGACGCCGAATGAGGGGGGCACCGGGGACGGGGACACGGGGCACACAGCCCCTGACGCGCGCGGATACAGCTCCTGCTGTCCCCGTATACGGGCAGGGTTCCCGCTGCCACTGCGCACACGCACGTGGGTGCCAGGTGTGAGGGACAGCAGGCTGGTCCCCGTCAGAGCAGATGACTCCAAACCACTGTCCCAGCCTCAAACCCCCCACCAGAAGCAGGTGCCCCACAGCAACAGAGGCAGCTGTGCCTGTGCGTGTGTCCAGGGATGCTCCCACTGCTGAAGAACTTGAATAAAGCAAGCCTTGAGCTGAACCCACTACCCTGTTCTCACACCTGTGACAGATGCTTGGCCACTGCCCAGCTCATGTCTACGCTGTCTTGGGCCGCAGCACTTCCTGGGGAGATCTGGTCACTAAAGAAGCAGCATGGGTGGACAAGAAGCTGGCCATACTCACAGCCTCTTGCTTGGCTGTAGCAAGCCTGGGGAGCAGCCCAAATTGTGCAGATGGGCTGGTGTGAAGAAACATCTTTGGTGCGAAAAAGCCAAGGGGCAGTGCAGGCAGCCTATCTGACCCCAGCAGGAGGGATAGTGGCAGTTTGGGGGGCACTTGCATGCTGGCCAGCAGGATAGAGAGGGGGTAGAGGGCTAGGAGGGTCCTGTAGGTGCTGAAGGGAATGAGGGGAAGGGGAGAAGGCTTGCCAAAACCTTTTTGCAGAAATCTTGGTGCTATGGTGAACAGGAACCTGTTACAGAGAACCAAGGGGCAGCAGCTGTGCTGCAGCAACTCTCACCTCCACCTCCTCCTGGCCTGCCAGCCTCTGGGTTTTGCTCAGGGCTTACTGGAGATTTTGCAGAGAAAATCCCCAGCAATCCAGAGGGAACACTTGCTTTGTGTTCTTTAGCAAGACGACTGCCGTCTTGGCAGGAGGGACTGGTGCTATCCAGCGGCAGCAGGTCATGGCCGGAGGTGGCCCTTTGCCACAAGCCCTGAGGCACCTTCCCGCTCCAGCCAGAATATGGGCTCTGAATTCAAGAAGCACCAAGAGCTGGCAAATGCTGAAAAGGCAAAGGCCAAGATTTAAGGCCAGGCTGCTCCTCTGAGAGGAGACTGGATGGCAAACAGCCTCCCATTCCTGTGTCTGGGGAGGGAGGGAGAGACTGCAGGCAAAGCTCCAGGCCAGGCTTATCCCAGAGCAGCTCTGATTTGGTGGTGTGGCCCCCGGCAGGGCCAGATTTGAAGCGTGCCACAGAGCCAGGAGCTGCAAGCCCAGGCAGGGCTGCTTTCATGAGCATCCTTCAAACCCACCCAGCAGAGCCTGCATCACACAGCCCAGCCCCACTGAGAAAAGGCTCATTTTTCCTGTACAGCCAGCGAGAACCAAAACATCCATTCAGTTTCAAAATGAACACAGGAAATCCTTTTTGCCTTCGTGCAAATAGCCAGACAAGTGTTTTACCATGTGTTTCTCTCTGGCTGTGCTCACCTTCCCCTCAGCTTCCCCCTTTGCTTGCCTGTTCTCCTCACGCTTCTCCTTTGTGGATGCTGCAGTCTGACGTAGCTTTTGTCCCTGGCAGGCAGCGAGTGCGAAAGAACCTGATCCCCACCCTGCCTGTGCACAGCCCCTCGCCAGCACCAGCTGCACCCAAAAACCTGCTCACCATCCTCCCAGCCCCTCAGCAAAATAGCTTCACCCCAGTGGCAAGGCACAGCCCCTGGGCAATGTTGTGTCTCCTGATGCTGCAGCACTTTGTAACCCCCGGGTCTTTGTCTGGGCACAAAGCCACCACGGCGGCCACACGAGGCAGGGGAAGGGGAGCTCCCCCTTCCTCAAGCCACACAGGCACCACCACACTCGTACAAACCACGGCCAGAGCAGCTTTAAAGCCAACCCTGTGCACTGCCAGCAGGGGAGAGGTGGGGCTGCTGCTGGGGAGCTGCTAAAACCCATCTTGCACAAAGAACAAGAAAGGAGCTTATATCCGAGCAAGAGCTTTTCCCCCTGACAAATTAGCAAAGCCTCCCGTAACTGCACAACCAGCTTTTCTTACGTCTTTTGGCGTTTCTGCTTTCAATAATTTATAACAAAAGAACTGAGACATCAACAGATAGGAAGAAAGGAAAAACAGCCCTGACCTGAAATAGCACAGACTGACTGCCAGCCATTTTAGATGAGTTTTAAATCTTGCACAGAACAAGGCTGCCAGGGCTGATACAACCTCCCCAATAGCCATTTCCAGGAATGCCTTATTCTCCTGTACAGGAAGGAGGCAGGAGATTTTCTCTGATCAGGTTTTTCTCAGCCTCCTGGCCCATCTGCCTGCAGGGCACCACCATGACAGCTGCCAGGCTGAGCCACTCCACAGGGTGACAGCACTTTCTCCCGTTTTCACCCCAGCCTCCTGCCACACACAGCCCTTCACATCCATCAGGGCAGGAGCAGAGAACCCCGGGAAGGCAACAGCATACTGGGGCTGTTGTGCCTTACAGGAGGGCCCACTCCTCCTGTGGATGTTGCTGCAGTTAACAGAAGGGCTTGCTAACACCATTTTCCCCTTGCCCAACAGCAGCAAGACAAGGTGCTGCTTTCTTGAGGACACCAAATCCGGGAGACCTCCTTAGATCAGTAAGGCAGGAGGGATGTGCCAGCAAATTATTTTGAGATGTGTCTCCCTGTGCTTTAAACAGTGGACATATCCTGCAACCTGCAAGGCATACCTGGTAAGCTCAGCTCCCACCCTGTGCATTCGTTTCAGGTACCCAGGCAGTGAGTGGGGCTGATACAGGACTAGTGATTGACATGTTCCCTGTTCCTGTGAATTGACAGCAGGCAGCAGACAGGCACGAGATGGCTACCAGCACCAATACCAGCATCCTCACACCTGCAGCCACATTCCAGCTGTGCCTGTGGCAGAAGGAGCTGCTGGAGCTCTATCCTGCTCCTCCAGCCACCCAACTGCAGGAGGACAGCATATTACTTGGTTGAGATTTTCTCTTGGGAAAGAACTTGTTTTCTCAAGTAGTAACTCAGGCAGCATTGAGGAAAGCCTAAGACACCCCACAGCTCACCTTCAGACTTTGGTGAAGCCTCCATCTCTTCTGATTTGAAGGTTTCAGAGCAGAGTATCTTTACTCAGGTATGTCTCAAGGAGGTATCTCCCATCCTTTTTAAGAGCTACAATGTCATACAGTGTATAAAGTCTGTGCCCTCTCCCAGCTTGAAACCCTGGTTTTATTAAAGTAACTAAGACGACATTATATACGCACTAATAGCAATGGTCTCCTGTGTACAAATGGCTGTAAAAGTCTGTTCTTTTTATCAAAGGAAGGTGAAATCTGCTACATAATCGTGACAAGACCCACAGCACCTACCCTGCTATTTGGGGGAAAAAACCCCCATTTTTTTCACTTATTCATTGGCCAGTACTGCAAGGCATTTTAACAGATGAACGACGATTGTGATCCTCAGCAAATGTCTTCCTGAGGCTGTGGTCATGTTCATTCTAGGCCTGGAAGCCTATCTGCAATGCCAAGGACCTCTCTCTAGACCTGCCATCTCATCCTTCTGACTTCATTTATACTTTCCCATCTGCAACACAATGAGAAAGGATCAGGGTTTAGTCAGAACAAGTGCTCCTCAGGAAATAATCCTACTGTCTCTGATCATCATTTGTGCGAGACACTTACAAATTCTTCATTTGTACTTCTTAAAATATTCAAGCTTCCCCCACCTGAACATTATGTGAACAAATCTGCTTTAATACATAATTGAACAGTACTACAGAAGCTGCACTACCACCTCTAACAATTAAGTCCAGGAAATCAAACATGGACAAAAGCAATTGTTCAGTGCTTGGTCCCATGCTTTTCCTTCCATGCAATGAGAGCAGAGCCAAACTGAACTTCACAGCTGGCCACATGCACAAGGGTTAAACCAGATGACCTTCCAAAGGTCCCTTCTAAATAAAATTACTTCATGATCTGCCCTTAAAATGACCCAACTCAGAAGATTCATGTCACTTAAGATATTTAGAAGCACTTACAGGCAGAGGCCATGGTTTTTAAATAAAAGTTTAATTCCTTCATCAGGTCTTTAAACACAAATGCTGCTGAATATCCTCCCAGTGCTGCTCTGATGTCCTGGCTTTTGGCTCTCAGAGCAGCAGCAGGCTAGCAGCAGGGGCTCCCATACAGGAGGTGGGATCACAGACTCTCAGGAGAGCTCAGTGCAGGATGCAAAGCAAAGAAGCAAGAGATTTACAGTTTCCAGACAAACACCAGTTCTTATACAAAAAGAAAAGTTCTACACTAATAGAAGTGTTAACATTGCCACAGGACAGGAGTTTAGGAAGGGAGAGAAGTCTTCAGTAAAAGGCACAACTAAAGAAGTACTTCCCTAGATTTTAACCACATGTTTTAGTTAGTTCCACTTACACCCCAGCCCCCAGCCTCTCAAAGCCATGCTGGTTACTCTAGAAAGTAATTTCAAGTTCCTTCTTTTCCCTTTTTCCCTTCCTCCAGCTCAAAAACAAATCAAAGAGGAGTGCTTATTAAAAAAAAAAACAAACCAAAAAACCAAAAACAAACAACAACAAAAAAAACCCCAAAAAAAACAAAACCAAAAGAAAACAAAACCAGAATAAAATAGTTTGGTCTATAAACCATAAGAGTTCAAGAGAGACTTAGCAGTTTACCTTACGATTGTCTGGTACATTTTCTAAGTATTCAAGTTTCAGATGATATTTATTACATCCAAGAGCCTCAGCCAGCTCTAGTTTTGGTGCTTTTCTTTCAGGCACTTTGTGGCCTGTCAGGTTGGTGTTAAATCTGCAGTTTTCGCAGTATTATGTATCACCAGCCTCTTCAACCCATTGCCATAAACACTCCTGAGAAGCATCAGATCCACTTCAAGGGATCCTTCAGGTTCTTGTCCTGCAACCTGCAATACTCCTTGGCTTACGGTATTTTGCAAGAAGCAATGCTTTCAAGGAAAGGCAGACAATGAGCAGGACAATGTGTCAGTAACTTCCAGGATAACAGGACTGTAACAGGCAATGAATGAGAGGCTGAGCCAGCTGGACACAAAGCTGTTGTGTTTCAGGTCACCCCAGCATCTGAGCAGGCACTTGCTAGATGCAACGATCCTGCTGCTGTTGGATAAAGAGGCTCTGTTTACTACTGTACTGGTAAGAAAAGGGTCGGGGTCAAGCACAGCAGGTCAAGGTGCAGCTGCAGTACGTGACAGCAATCCTCTAGTTAGCTAGCAAGGCTAACAGGAAGCTGTGAAATTGAGAAGCTGGTTTTAGCCTGCACTAGAAATCAAAGCACACAACCACCACAAGTTCTCTGTGTCAAGAGTTTTCAGAAAAGAACACTTGTCCAGGATGCACCTTCCCTACTAAGCTAACACAGCACTACACAGACTCTGCTCTCACCCTCACTTTGCTGTGTAGCACACTAAAGGGCATTTAATTTCATCAACTATTAAGAGGAATTCAAGTTTGCAAGCTACACTGATCTCCTTTCCTGGGAGGAAGCTGTAACAGAACCAAATCCCAGGTGTCTCCCAGGGCTTCACCAAGGGTAAAGCTTGGCCAAGACACAAGGCTTCCCCACCACCTACAAGGGCTCTGTCAGGTACAGAGTGGTAAGACAGCCAGCAGTCTCTTGGGCTCTTGCTGTAGGATCCAGATCAACATGTCCTAGAGAGCTCTACACTTCCCAAACAATTTAGGGTACGCATGCCAGATCATCTAACCCTGCCCACAGACAAACCCTCTCCCTCCCTCCCCCCCTCAAAATAATTGTGGCATTTAGCCGTGTCAGTCCCGCTCTCCACAGACCTGCAGAATTGAGTCAGTGCTACTGATCAGCTCCATGCATGGGGTGCTGATGGATTTGGCTGTTACAGAGATGAGCTTTCCCCCTCCAGCCTCCCAGTGTTGGGAGCAGAGCCAGTAAGCCTGACTTAAGCAGGAGCTGTGGAGAACTGCACTGGAACAAGCAGAGTCTTCTACTGAATTTTACAAGCTGAACAACTTTTGGTTTTTAAAAAAAAAAGCCATACAAGCAGCAGCTGACATCTGTTGTTATAAAGGGACATGGCTGAATAGGTAGGAAACAGATTCCCCATTATGAGTCCTCCTGATGGCCTCCGCAAGGATCATTGAGATGTCAATCACCTGGAAGGGAAGAAAGATGCATCAGTGCCACTGAGAAAAGACATCAAGCCTGAAAGCACGGCTGGGAAGTCAGGGAGAACCTAAAGAATAAACTCATCACCCACATTTATAACATGCCAGATGCAGACAAATTACTTCTACACAGGATTAGGATTTAATTACATATAAGCCTGAAGATACCCTACAAATAGCACTACAAATATTCTAGTTGGTCTGTCAGAGTTAGTCTACTGTCACCTTGCTTTGCTCAGAGTCCCTAGGCTCAGTCTGTTTACCACAGGACTCTCTTACTTACTTCGTGCAGAGAAGTTAGGGCAGCCTAAATCAAGATGAAATCACTTCCCCTGAGCCAAGAGGTTTTACCACTGCTGCCAGCAGTCTGAGAGATGAAGCTGCTGTGCTGCAGCTCAGCTCCTGGGCGCTGTGCTGGCTCCATCTGGTGGGGTCAGACAGGTATCAGGAGGAAAAGTCAAGCCTCAGCCAAATCCCAGCTCTGAATCCCCACAGCTAAAGCATTTCAATATATGTAGTCTAGTCAGAATCAGCATATTCATGCTGCATTAAAGAAACCAAGTGAAAGCCATATTTAATATTTTTTATCTTCTTGATAGTTTGTCTCTCAAGGGAAAAAAATCAACAGGCTGCAGAGTAAAGCCTGAGACTTGTGACAAATCCTTTAGCTCTGTTTTCCTCAACATCAGACGTCAGTGTGTAAATGTGAGGTATTAAAGGAGAGCCTGGAAAACTGCTCCACTGCAATCTTTGGCTACAGCTACTTACACAGAGGTTGCCAGTTTATCATTTTGCCTACACCAGCTGCAGTGTGGAGCCTGGAAACAAGGTGAAGCACCAGAAATGTTTTAGATGTTGCAGGAGTATCATCCAGAAGTTAGTGCTGAAAGAATTGCAACCCCACATCAGCTTGCAATCAGCTTATAACATATTTCTAAAAGCAGCTTAAAATTGACTGCAGCTTCCACCAGTTCAGCTTCCCTTTCACCAGCAGCCCAGTAGGGGAGAAGCTTCTACAGTCACACCACAGTACTGGTTGAGTGTGAGTAACGCCAGAACTTCTCCAAATGCTTGTGTCCTAGATATTGGTGCTGTGAAGCCAAGGCCCATCTGGACTTAAATCTGACAAAGGACATCAGGGACAACAAGAACGTTTTCCTTTTGTTATTGATGTATTTGGTAAAACCTAAGGATAATGTAGGCCTGTTACTAAAGGGAAGGGGGACCTTGGTGACAGAGAGTGCAGAGAAGGCAGTTAGTGAGCACCTTTGCATCAGTCTGCACTGACAAGCAGGAGACCAGGTAAGGGAATGTGGGAAGGAAAACTTTTCCTTAGGGAGGATTGGGTTAGAGGACACATGGCCAGACTTGATAGATACCCACAAGTCCATGGGCCCTGATGGGATACATTCATGAGTACTGAGAGAGCTGGCAGACATCATAGCCAGGCACTCATGATCTACTCTGAAAGGTCCTGGAGATCAGCAGAGGTGCCTGAGGACTGGAAGAAAGCAAATACAACCCAGAATTACTGGCCAGTCAGCCTCACATCAATCCCTGGAGAGAGCACTTCATTCTGGAGGCCATCACTATGCACATGGATGACAAGAACATGATCAGGAATAGTCAGCATGGATTCACCAAAGGCAAATCATGCTTGACCAACCTGATCACCTTCTATGAGGAAGCAACTACCTGAATGGGTGAGGGGGGGCAGTGGATATTGTCAACTTCAGCAAGGCTTCTGACACTGTCATGAAATCCTCACAGGCAAACTCAAGAAGTGTACACTGGATGAGTGGATTGAGAACTGGGTGAACAGCAGATTCTGGGGCTCATGATCACCTTTTAGTTTTCATATGGATGGCAAACGCTGGGCATAAAGTGACACGCACAACAAAGCTGTCAGCATCAACATGAGAAGTTCCTGTCTACCTCTGTTTCAGCACTGCACATCATCAGCACATCACTCCTCCAAAGGGCACACATCCAACTACTTGCCTACATCATGGCCCCATTAAATCAGACATCTGACCTAGGTAAAACAAGCCCTGAAAAAAAGATCCTTTAACGAAGTGTTTGAGATGAGCTGGAACAGAAGCTGCTTTCTGTCAGTGTAATGTCTGTTACCCCACAGCAACAGGGCCCAGAGAACTAGGCAACACTGATGGCAGTACCAACAGAACCACTGTCAGCACTACACAGTATTGTGGGGTTTTCACCCCCAACAGGTGAACAGAACAAGGCTACCGCCCCCCAGGAGTGACAGAAAATAGATTCTCACCTGGATTTTAGGGCACTGCTTCATCTTGTCCTCCTGGGGTATTGTGTTTGTGACTACAACTGCCTCAAAACAGGCATTGTTGATCCGGGAAATTGCTGGCCCAGAAAAGATCCCATGAGTTAAGATGGCATAAACTTTGGTGGCTCCAGCTGACACAAGCCTGCAAGGCAGGGAGTAAAGGAGAAGGATGAGTAATTCTCGGCAAGTATTAAGCTGACATTAGTGCAGGGCACATGGTAAGCATGACAGGAGACAGCACCAGGTGCTTAGGGAACCGTCTGCCTTTGATTCCCCCTCTCTAGTGACTTGGGGAAAACCATGAAATCCACCACAGGCAAAGCACACACTGAAAAAACCCCATTGTTCTTAGCTCTGGAATATTTATTTGGAACAGATCATACAAATCACCTTCTGTAATTTTTGCTTACACAAGGTAGCAGATATTTAATACTGTGTTAATACTTTAATACTGTATTTAATACAGCATGAAATACTGCACTAATATTTAATACCGCATTTAACAGTTAACTGTCTTGCATGTTGGTGTTTCTAGTGTAAAAGGCATGAATGGTATCAAAATTTGAAAAGCTTATTTTTAATACAAAATCAGCTGATGGACCAGATAACACTTAGTTCTACCTGGCATGGTCAGTGATGGTCTATTTTCAGTGCAGGAAAAAAAAAAAAGACACTATGGTCTTCTACCTGTTCCCACTGTGAGAACTTTAACTGGGTTTTGTTCCTCATTTTGCATAACACGAATAATCAAGAAACTACATGAGCAATGTGAAATTTGTCATGCAAATAATCTGCTTAACCCATTACACAGTGTTCACTACGGGCAGGTTCCTGGGTTAGGAAGGCAGCAGTCAGCCCCACTCACTTGTCCGCGGCGTGGCAGATGGTGCCACACGTGTCTGCCATGTCATCTACCAGGATGGCCACTCTGTCCTTGACATCCCCCACCAGCACCATGCGATCGACCTCGTTGGCCTTCTTGCGCTCCTTGTGAATGAGGGCAAAGTCAACGTTCAACCGATCTGCAATGGAGGTCACTCTGAGGAGAGAACAGTTTCCAAACAACACTTAACTCCACACAGCGGCTTCAATCAAAGCTCTTTCAATATCAAGCACACTGACTAAGAGGAGCTGTCACCACATCTGTTACTGCTCCCAAGCAATTAACAGAAGGCACTCTGCCACCTTAGTTTCCCTTCAAGCAGCTAAACTGCAACCTCTGATCTAATCTCTTTCCGTGACAGCAAATAGATCTCATCTTTCATCATGACCACTGTAAACTAATTTGCATTTAAGCTGAAAACAAACCTCAACCAGCAAGGTCAGCAAATTTGAAGTGATCCAAACACTTGGAAAGTTGTCATCTTTGTAACACTACACTGGAAAGGCTTAAGTTGTGCTATGACAGGGCTTTACTGTCACTGTTGTAAGCACTCAATCATCATGCACACAAGCACTGGCACAGATTGTGGCAGGATTACATATCCAGGAAATTCAAATACACCACCTAGCATTTATTTTCATTAAAGTGACCATAGAACAACCTTACTAGAGGGATCTTAACTTTATAAATTCATACTGATGAATAGTAAAGAGTTTAAAAGCATTAAGTGTGGAAGGAGTAAAAACACACATGCCCCCAAGAAATCCTACACTTGAGGTAAGTAGACTCTTAGCCCCACTAGATCAGACTTATCATCCTGATGGTCCTACACAAGACTGTTAAACTAAACTGAAGTACTTGGCTTTGCATATCTCCATAAAATACTGCACCCATCAAGATCGACACATTTCTGTGTAAGAGGCTTTTGAGCAGATTTTTTCATGAGTCAGATTATATCTGGCTGGTTTGGCACTTCATATACTGTGTTATGCAACAAGCTACAGAAATAACTGAATATACAGGTCTTGCCCAATCCATAGACCACAGCAGAGCTACAGAAGACATACAGTGACCTACAGTGTCAGTGTCTTCTTGGCTGTTTGTAACACATCACTTAAAACATTCTGAGGCACGTGAATCAGATCAGCACACACCAACACTTTGGTGTGACAGCCCTGGATGAAAGAATACATCTATGTCCCTTTACTGTTCACATGTAGCCCTCAGACAAGCATGAAGGAACATGGTTTGTCCTGAAAAGCACCTGAGAACATTCTGAGCTGCCCACAAACTGGCATGTCTGTCTGCAGGGAGATGGGAGATTGTCAGGCTATCAAAATAGAAATTTGCTATAGCATATGCTGCTGCGTTTTGGAAAGGAACCATCTATCTTCCTCGTTCTCAGGGAAGATGAAGAGTGGCAGTAGGCTTAAATCGCAGCTAGATATTCAAACCCGGGGCAACAAAGTAATAAAATGCCTCACCAGACTAAGTTTAACTCTGCAAAGAAAGCAGCCTGGATAACATGTATCATTAATCATCAGCAGTAAGCTTGCCTTGGCGTAGGGGATGTAAGCTACACCATTTCCTCCTTCAATTGGCATAAATACACTTGTACAAATTAGTTTTATCCAAGGGATGTAGCTGTTGTGCAATTCCTACCTACGCAGCTGTGATTCTAGAAGCTATTTAATCCTCCATGTAGCCCAAGAAACCTTCTAAACACTCCCTAGGAAGAATATCTGACCACTCTTCACCAGCTGTCCCAGAGTGTCTGAGAGCAGGCAGACTGGCAGAAGGAACATGTTTTAAAAATAAGGTCACATTGAAGTAGACACAGAAGCAGCATCTCAAGCTACCTGTCTGACAGCTCACCTCTTGGCTCCACCAGCATCTGGTGAAACAATGGTGCAGTTCTTCCACTCTGCAATATTCTCTTTGATCCATTTCAGTACAGCAGGCTCGGCATATAAATTATCAACAGGGATATCAAAAAAACCCTGCAAGGAAGACAACACGAACAGAGGTAGCTGAAAGTCCCATTCCAGAAACAGCTGTAAGAAGCCTTTATAACAGCAGGCATGCAATCATCACCCTTCCACGGCTTTCAGCTCTCCTTTCTACTTCCCTTGATGTAAGGGCAGTAGACTTTGGGATACACAGCATAGTAATGTAAGAACTCTTCAGAGCCAGAAATAGTTCAGCAGCATAAACAACACTTTACATCTAACACCTCCACAAAATGAAACTAGTTCTGTCCTGGGGGCTGCAGAAAGCCTGCAGCAAATGCACTCATTTCCAGAGCAGCTGGCTGTCTGTTTACAGTCAGTCTTTAAAGCTCATTATCCAAACTGTTCACATCTACAAAACAGGCTTGGCTAACATCTGTCTTTAAACTAATGCAGCTGGTTCTGTAACTTTACATCGACCCTGCAGACTTCTCCAAATCTCATAGGTCACTAAATGCCAGAAGTTAACCCTGGACTAACAGGCAGGAGAGTGAGGGGCAGCTATTCCTGAGGAATGCTTCAAGGTACAGGGTAACAGACCTTTCTCACCAACATTCCTTTCATGCTCAGCAACACAACAGCTACAAGAACCAGGCTGAAACCAGCCAGATGCTGGAAGCACATATGAACAAATGATCCCATTAAATCTCATCACTGCTGCTGGTGCAAGGTTAGCCCTATGGCACACACCAATTCCAAGCCCTTAAGGAAAAGGGAGACCCCCTCGGGCTCAGTTATTTCATGTTCTTTCTGAGAGTCTTCTCAGCTGTGTCCCCACAGATTTTTTTCATCTGAGACAGTATTTCTGGGCAAATCATACTGAAGTGTGAATGACTACTTACAACTATTAAAACAACAGCCAGCCCACTTACCTCACCAGGCAGTAGCTACCTTACCCTTTGCAGCAATACAACAGACATCCTCCCCTCTGTCACACCCCTCTCAGTTGCACTGAGTTGGTTTCTTGGTCTTGAGCACTTGCTCAAGGTAGAGAGAAACAAAACCAAATTGAGGTTGCAGCCCCTCCTTTCCCTGGCAAATATTCTTGCCAGTTTTCTTACACAGCCCAGGTCGAGACTTTAGTTGCTCTGGGAGATACTTTGTTTATAAGCCAGCAAAGCCTATGAATGATCTTCAATTCACTACCAGCTTGGAGAGAACCATGGCCAGCTTGTGTGGGAGGGTGGCACTGAATGGATACAAGTGGGATTGCCCAACTTGCCAGAGGCAAGCTATCAGATCGCTGTCCTGGTCAACTAAACCCACAAATACAGCTGTGCCAGGACACCTGAGGGCAGAACTAACTGCTCACTTCTCCAAGACAACACACGAAGTATCAGAAAGCTCTGCTCAGAATTTAAGGACACTCCATCTCACATTCCTCCAAGGTCTGGTGAAGAATAAAGTGTCACTGTGTGGCAACAAAGCTGTAGTGATGATTTACTAGTTCATTTACACAAGACCAAATACACTCAGTTTGATAAAGAACAACTATACTTCCATTTACAAGTTAACTGTTACCACCTCCCCATCCAGTCCCAAATTCCCAAGTCTTGATCACTGCAGTATCTCAAAAAAGCAGATGACTGGAAAGCTTGCAAAGCAGTCAAGAGGCTCAGACTGGAACTGGTTAAGTCCTTTCCTGATTTTTGCTCCTACCTGAATCTGAGATGCATGCAGGTCCATGGTGATTATATGATCTGCACCTGCCACAGACAGCATGTTTGCAACCAGCTTGGCAGAGATTGGAGCTCGACTCTGGCACAGGAAAAAAAAGACAGTATAAGACAAGTTCAACTCCTTCATCAAGATGTCAGCCTTCTGCTTCCAGGCAGTGATTCACAAGCAGTTGCTAAAAGGAGCACTCATTAACATTGCATCTTTTCATCATCTAGTGATTAGACTTTAGTGCATTTTCAAGAAGAACTAGATCTTTATGAAAAGATCATTTTGCAGTCCAATGTCCCAAAGTTTAACAAAATGAAAAGAGGTTGGACATTCAGAGGAGGCAACAAAACTTCATTTAAATCCTCTCCAGCAGTCAGGACTTTCAAGGTGTGCATTCAGCATCCCTGCAGAAACCTTTACCACATTCCTTACCTTGTCCTTTTTGTCCTGCCGGGCATAAGGGAAGCAGGGGATGACAGCTGTGACTCTACTGGCTGAGGCAATCTTGCAGGCATTTATCATGATGAGGAGCTCCATCAGATTGTCATTGATTTCCCCACAGCCACTCTGCACGATGTAGACATCCTCCCCACGAACACTCTCACCTATTTCCACGCTGGAAACAGAAGAGAAGAGTTTTAGCCAAACACAAATTAAAGCACAGCCATTACCTGTGCCTGCAGAGCAACTAAGGCACTGCATTCCCAGGGGTCTGTGGGTGACAGTGCCATATCACCAAGGCTGTTGAGAAGGAACACTGCTGTTTATTTGCTCAGTGGTTATTTTACAGCACTCACTGATGAGATTTAATGGTCCAGCCAGGAAGGCTAAAAGCACTCAGCTTGTACTCTTGATCTCAACACAAGCTGAGCATGTAAACACCCCAGAGCAGGCCTTGTTCCCCTGGAATCAAAAGCACAGCCACCTCTAAAAGCAGCAGTGTACAAAGGAGCAAGGACCATGGCCAGCCACCAGACAGAGTGGGGTCAAACTGCTACCAAAGCAACACTGTAGCAAATTACCACACTGAGAGTCGGTGGCTCCAGGAGAGAAGCACTCCAGCGTTTCACCCTGGAAAGGCTTTTGGGGTTAATTTCCTCCTGGATGCAGTGCACACTAATCCCTGCTGATGAAGGGCCTGAATACAAGCCAAAGGTCCTGTTTGCCAGCAGCAAAACGCCAGCTCCAGTGCAGGTATGGAGACACCTGCACCAGAAACAGTGGGAAAGAAACCACTTCACTTACAGAGCCCCTCAGGGTAGAGTTCTAATTCTAATATTTCCTTCTCTGACCTTTCTGATCTCTTCTTCAAACTTTTTTTGCTGACTGTTATCTATTTATAGCCTTACTGCTCAATATCCATCAGCGAGCTGCTGTCATCTTTACTGCCCACTGACAGGATGCATCCATCTCTCATGGAGAGCTTCAGTCAGTGAGAATTCTGCTGGGGAAGTGTCTGATTATCAGCAGTTAGCACACAAGCGTCATCTCCAATACTAGGGTGATTTAAGATATTTATGGTACAAAAAAGCTTATGAATTATTCTGTTGAAACAGTCTTACTCTTTTGGGGAAGCACCTGCTGTCAGTTTATTACGGTAAATAAGATGTCTTTAAGTCTTCAATTCACATTACCTGCTGGCCAGCCAACTAGATGGGTAAGAACAGTTAATAAATGAGAACACTGCAAGAGCTGTAAATCAAACAGAACTTTTTATAACGCCTCTACAATTCTTTGCACTACCTCTGAGGTTTTACAATCAATACCCATGGCAAGAGAAACATAATACTGTACATGGCAAAAAAAACCACTGTTTCCAGAAGGAGTGGGTTGGACCAATCAATGTTCTTCATATTATACTCTGTGGTGTATACACGGTTACTGTATTCTCTAAAACAAGCATAAGGAGCTCTGAACAACTTTAAACCTCCTTTTTAGTTTTACGTAGGATGGCAGCAAGATTTTCAAAGCATAGCTACATAAAACAAGGCAAATGTTAGATTTCAAAGCTTGAGGGAAACAGACTGCGTGACTGCAAATTCACCGTGGGATGCACGGAGGTGTGAGCCTCTTCGCTTAAGAATTCTATCAATACTTTCTAGAGACTCTGAAGCTCCTCAGACAAGTTTAAAGGTACCAGCTACATGCTAAACACAAAATTATCAAGCCTCAAGTCATCGGAGTTTAGATTTAAGCATGAAAAAGCCTAATCAGCGTAGGTGTAACTCCTAACGTAGGTGTAACGAGAGGTGCCGTCCCATCAGCTCGCGGATTTGGGGTGGAGGGGGCAAGGTCCGCGTGGCGAATTCCACCGCTCCAACACTTGTCACAGCAGCCAGGTCACACAAACCCTCCAAGTTCAGGAGCCTCGCGCGGCCCCGGGTGCGGGGGAAGCCCCAAACGCGGCGGTGGAAACGCGTGTGGGGCCGGCGCCGTGAGGCGGGGGCCGCTGCACGCATAGCCCGGGCGGCACATGGCTCCCGGGGCGCAGCGCGGCCCGGCCTCGCCCCGCACCGAGACCCAGCCCTGCCCGGGGGGACGTGCGCGATGCACCCGAGGGCTCCAGGGCAGCAGGGGCCCGAAGGGAGCGCTCCGGGGATGTCTCCGAGTGCGGCTCCGCTGCTCCGCAGCCGGGCCCGACCGCACAGCCCCCAAACGACAACCCCCATCACCGCCCGCGCGGAGGCCGCGCAATACCCAGCGCCGCAGAGCCGCGCGGCCTGCCGGGAGCTGTAGTGCGACCACGCCCCGCCCCGCCTCACCATGTCTCCTGGTTGCTGAACTTCTTGGTGACCACCTTGCCCAGCTCCAGGCCCAGGCGGTCGGCGATCTTCTGGGACAGGTCCTGGTGCGAGCTCCCGCTGAAGATCTTGATGTTTGGCATGGCGGTAGCGGCGCCCTTTTTTTCCTCCTCCTCGTCGCTCCGCCACGCAGTGCCCGCGCCTACCGCGCGGGGACCCGCCCGCCTCCTGCGAGGACGCGGCACGATGTGAGCAGGTCACACCAGTCGCCTCTACGCCGCCATCTTACCCCTTCCCGCCTACCGCGCCAACACTTTATAGCATCTCCGCGCCGAGGACGCGCCCCCACTCGTTTCCCATTTGCTGCATCGCCGCAGGGGGCGGGATCTCGCTCGCCGGTGCGGCCATTGTGGGCGAGGCTCGGGACGTTTCCTTCTCCTTGAGGGAGAGAGGAGGTGCGCGCGGCCCCCGTTGGGGCGGGGCCTAGAGCAGGAGGCGGCCTGCGATTGGTCGCTGTGTGGCAGCCTGGGCTGCGATTGGCCAGAGCGGCGGCGGCCGGAGCGCGCGGGAGGCCCTGCCCCACGTGGCCGCGGCAGGAGCAGCCGCCCCCCGGCGGCCATGATGGCCCCCACCGCGCCGGGGGGGAAGGAGGTGGGCCACAGCCCCGCTGCCGCCTCACGGCGCCGGGCCCGCGCCCCCCGCCCGCCTGTCACCGCCGGACCCACCGCGTGCGGGGCCCCGCGGCGCCGCGGCGTCCTTTACCTCAGCATGCCGGCCTGCCCGCTCCCGTGCGTCCGTCCTTCGCCGCCCTGCGCTGCGCTGAGCTGGCGTCACCCCGCGGCCCCCGCGTGAGGCGGTACCGGGTGACACCGGGTGGCAACGGGCCCGCTGCGGCACCACCGTGGCTCGGGCCGGGCCGTGCGGCCATCGCCTGGCCGCGCCGGGGGTGCCGGCCTTGCCCTTCAAGGGTTGTTTGGGTTTTGGATGAGGGCTGCAACCCCCGTGGGGGCTGTTTTAACAGGCTGATGAATTCCTGAGGGGTTTTTAACGTTTATCGTCGAGATTTTGTAGCCAATTCCATGCCAAATTATATATTGATACATATAGATATATGTGTGTGTATCTATCTCAGATACAATTACATACATAACTAACTATAGACTAATATCAAATCAGTTTTCTGTGGATTACCAGTTTGTATGTGACAGCATTATGGACGTTAATTTATCTTTAGCGAAATTAAACATTGTCCTTAAGGGATTTTAACCTTTAAACCTGGATTGTTAACCTTTAAACCTGGGTATCATTAAATCAGAATAGCCTGGGTTGGGAGGGAACCACAAAGTCCTGACTGCTGGCCCTGCACAGGACACCCCCAAGAATCCCACCAATGTGATTTTTATAGTGGTTTGCTCTCGTTCTAAATTTCTGATCCAGTCTGCAGTTGTCAATAGGCCAATATAGTCCTGTCCTTTTTCTAAGACTTAATTAATCAAATTACCTTTCACTACTTTGAAGGAAATGATACTCAAATTTTAGCTTGTGTGTATTATTATAAACCCCTTCAAAATAGAAGGCCCTGTGGTTCATCACAGAAAATGCAGGAATTAATGATTGCTCACATTTCCGTGCTTCTGTCAGACACACAACAACCAGCAAGTCCAGGGTAATGATGACACCAAGCCAGTGACTCTTCACTCCCTGTCTGTGCTTGTTATTTTCCCCACAAAGTGAAGGAGGAAGATTGACACATATATAAAAATATACAGAGAAAAAAAAAAAGGCAAGCCAGAGACAGCTTCTTCATGCAATTGTGTAATTTCTACTCCTGTTACCTGAATTTCTGAGAGACAATAAACTTATGCAGTGAATTTAACATTGATTTGCTTCAAGTCCTTGAGAATTCAACTAGAAGAAATCACAGTCAAGGGGTGGGGAGGGGTGCTGACCAAGTTTTCTTTATTTTCTTAAAACTCTCCTGGCCACAAATGCTGCTGCCATTATCCACAAAGACCTGTAAATTAATAACTACAAAACCATACTTTGAAGTTTTCTGTAACTTTGTACAGTGTCATTAAATATGGTATTCATCTGCATTAAAATAGGTATCGATTCCCATGCTTTGCATTGATGGAACTGGAATATTAATATTGGTAACTTTGATTGTTTTCTGGTGTAGCTGTAGCAGTTTGAGATGCTGTGACAGACAACAATTACAGGGAATGGGAAAGGAAGAACACAGCCCTTTGCTTCTAATTTGTTGCTAATCATTGCTCATCTTAACAAAGAACAATCATCTTAAAAAACAAAATTAATCTTAGCAGTGAAGAAAACTTCAGTGGTGAGTGGCTACCTGATGGTTCAAGTGAGGGGATTTGTGGATACTTCCCAAATTTCTAGCAGACACATTGTTGCCCCAAATCCACATCAGTGCAGCCATTCACTGCTGACTCCTGGCCTTTGGTCTGGGGTACACCTTGCTTTTGAAGTATTTGCTTCACTCTTGTTTTAAATTCCATTTTCTCTCCCCTGTTCTCGAATACAGAGTGAGAGTTTTCTGTGCCCCAACATCCCAGTCTCTTCTCAGTTTATTTGTGAACCAGGCACTGGGAACCTGAAGCTGAAGGCAGCAGAGGGTATATTTAAACATGCAAATTATGCTTCTCATTAATGAGCCCTCCCTGGGCTTCCCCACACAGGACTTTGGAAGTAGCTTTCCTATCAGGTTCCTCCTGAGATGCGATTTGAAGGAGTGAAAAATCTGACCAAAAAAATAAAGTAATTAAATCTTTAATCCTAAAACTAGGAACTGGCAACCTGTTACGTGTAAAATCAAAGCTTTTTCCCCCCGCTTTCTGGAGTGTTTTCACACCCACCTGCTTCCCTCAGTATTTCTTTCAGCCTCCACCGTGCCTTTGTAGATTAGCCAGCGCTTTGTTCCTGAGGACAAAAGTCCACCTCCACTAACGACTCACAAAGCTCTTGGAGCAGGATAACCTCAGGGATTTGCGTAAGGAGAAGCTCTTAATGCACCAAAGTCTAAGTTAAACAAAGCCAAAAACTCGCTCAGGAGGTTCCCCAGCCACAGCTCGTCTGCTTTGCCGTGCAGGGACAAGGAGAAGCAGCTTTGGAGAGTGAGACGTTTATCTTCTCCTTGGGATGAAAGGAGAGACCGTGTGGTTGCATCCTTTGAAAACCAAACTCGCACTGGCTTGGGAGTCAGGTTTTCTGTCAAAGGACGCTCAGGGAAATTATCACAGATCATGCAAATGGTCACAGATGGTCAAAGTGCATTGGAGTGTCTCAGCTCTTGTGTGGATGCCCTTATTGAGAATTAAAGCACCTCATTGCAGCTGGCTCCATTCTGAAAGCAAAATACAATAAATTGAATTATTTACTTTCAATCTACAGTATTTTATTTAATTTTCCTGTGGTTTACAATACGGACAAGCACAAGCTGGCCTGGACAAACAGAAAGGACAAGTTTATAGCCTGAGGTGCTGTCTTCCATCAAGTTCTGTAAATTGTGAATTAAATTACAGTCCAACTAAGGAGAACCTGGAAACACACAAACAGCCAAAAAAAAAAAATAATCATTTTTACTTACCTTGTTCTAAGGAGGTGCAATTAATCAGAGAGACCTTTGTGTGTCACAAGCTGAGAATGAATTTTCCAGGAAGTTTTAAGCAGCACATTAACAGCATCAAATTTCATGGCGGTGTCAATCAAGACAAGTAGCCCTCGTCCTCCTCTTGGCACTTTCCTACATACAATTGCCACTCAATTACCACCAGCCACTAATCAAGAGCACATTTTCATGCAGAAAGCCTGTAGTTGAGGGTTGTTATTTCTTTCTGTTGCCTTGTGACTTCACTGCCTCACAGCTGGTTCTGTTAATGAATGGCACTTGATGGAAATAACGTCGGGCTCTGCCCTTTTGCCGTGGTGGAGCCGGGAAAAATTCTAGGTCAAAAAAGGTAAAGGTAGAGAAAGGGTGGGAGGATGGATAGGAAAGTAGAGGCCGAGGGGGAAAAAAAAAAAAGAAAAAAGTTAATGCCAAAGATGCTGGAAGGCTGAAAAGTAGAGGCTAAAGAGGGGAGGGAGACTGAAAGCTGATGCCCAAAAGGGATGAAGGCAGAAGGAGAGGAGAGGCTGGCGGAAAGGGGGAAAGTTTAGGAATGGTGCTCACCCTTAGCACTGTAAATATTACCAGAGTTACACAGGACATCGCTGGACCACACCCACCAGGGAAAAGCGCACCATTTGTCAGGAAAAGGTGAAAATTCTGGGAAATAAATGATACTGTCAAGTCTCCACTGGAACCAATACAGATTTAGAGATCGTTTTTAAAGGATCCTGACTGGTTCCCTTTGTGTTCCTGATCTTTCCACTCAGCATTTTCACTGTGCCTTTCTAAGCAGCCCAGGTAGAAGTATGAGGAATGAGCAGTCTTGACTTAGGAAGAGGTGAATATTCATTAGATTTAGGAGTATTTCCAAGGTGCTTTTCGAAAGTGGGATTTAGTAAAGCATTTTAAAGTGTCCTGACCTAGTGCATGTTCCCAGCCCTTTCATCTTCTCACCACCCCTTGCCATGGGCGACAAACCTTAGAGGGGCAGCAGTGGAATTTCTGCCACTTTGGGCACGGTGTGATTGCTTTTGAATAACTTTAATATAAAAGTCCAGCCGCAGAAACCCCCCTCCATCCATTCTGTATGTGGGGGACAAAAACCTTCGGCAAAATTTCCTATCAGCAGACTGTTTTCGATTATATTAGGTATGTTTGAGTGCTGTAAATAGGCTGAGATTACTGTGTTCCCTGGCAGACTTCTCCCATGTCCACAGAAAGCCATAGGTGTCCTGCCCAGCCCCACTGTGACTGCCCACGTGAGGAATTTGTTAGGATATTTCACACAGGAATCCAGACGCTGTGCTTTAAATGAGGATGAAATTTAGACATTACTCACTTCCATTTGACTGTCAGCCCCCTTGGGCACGATGAAAGCAGCAGTGGGTCCCAGCTATTCAGCTCGCTCTGCTGTTGTATCTGGGGCTCCTGCAAGTCCTGTGTAGTGTTGCCAAGACCTTGGAGAGGATGGAAATCCCGACGGGAGAATGCGACGGCTCCGCCACGGGGATTAGAGTTCAAAGTGCTCTCAACCGCGGTGCCCAGTTGTTGTCTCCAGCTGACAATGACCAGCAAAGTCCATGGAGACACAAACCCGATCTTGGGACTGCTGCTTGAGGCCTGCTGATTTTCCAGCCCCTGCCTTTGACACTTTAACCCCTGACAGCCAGGTAGTGAGGTTTAACCTCAGCTGGCAAAGCAGCATCACACAACTGAACAGATAAAGCAAAAGCAGCGCACGCAAGCAAAGCTGTACAGCAAATTCACCCAGTGCCTCCCTTGGCAGGCAGGTGTTCCAGGAAGGCAGGGCTCCATGACATGTCACAGTGACTTGGGAAGACAAACTCAGTGTCCCCCCTTCCTCCTTCTCCCCCAGCTCTATGTGCTGAGAGTGATTCTGTGTGGTCTGGGGTATGCCTGGGGTCAGCTGGGATCAGCTGTCCTGACTGTGTCCTCCCCAGCTCTTTGTGCCCCCCAATGCAGAAAAATTGGTTTATCACGAAGTATTTTAACTTGCTTTGACTTCTGGGGTACAGTGGCTTTGAGATGAAGAACTGTTGGTGCTAAATGAGAACCAGGCAGTCTGCAGGGAGATAAACTAAATGGGCAGTGAAATGGGAACTAAATTTCAGGGAAAACCCCAGTTTTAATTCCATGTGCTGTGTTACTGAGATGCATTTTTTTTTTTTAATAGCCGTGATTCAGAACCATTAACAAGAATGTTTTACCTGGATCATTTCCTTTGAGACTATTTACAAGTCCCCAACAAGTGCAGGGACCAAACTTGAGACCAGTACAGCAACATCATCCTCCGGGGTATGTACCAGTCCAGCTCCTCTGTTCACACAGGGACATCTGGCTGCTCCTGGATAACATCCCCGTACGAATAACAACATTCTGACGGTGTGCTTCTTGCCCTCTAGATGGTACTAAGCACCGAGTCTGAAATCGCTGGTTAAACTGCCTGCTGTCAGTAACATTTCCAGGCTCTGGGGGTTGTTAGAAAAACCTCTTGGCTTTTCCATGTTTTTGATCCCTATCCAGCTTTATAAATAGGTGGGTTTTGTCCCATTCAGTGTCATCGTTAGTTCAGCATGGGAAATGGTGTGATGCAGATTAAAATAACGAGCCTGGAGGCACAGAGGATGTGCGTGAGTCTCAAGTGCTGCTGCCTTTGCTTTAGACAACACATTCAACCCCCGTACAGAGAATGACCCAGTTCCTATAGGGTTTGTTTTTGTGTTGGATCCTCATTAGACTTGGCTTTTACAATTCCTGGAGGCTTTGGGGTGTATAGAGGGAACACACATCAACGCCTTCCTCCCTGAGAAACGGAGAGCAGTTCATGGTGCCAGGCAAAAACGTGTACAGTGGATATCATCTGTAGCTAGGAAATTGTTTGCCTGGCCCAGAATTCTCCCCAGGTCTGGCATTCTGCTTGGCTGGGCTTTCCCCTGCAGACACACCAGAGCAGTCCCACAGGGCAGCAGAGCCATCAGGCCACTGATGGCAGGTCCACACTGCCATCTCTTCCCAGGCAGAGGAGCTGGGGAAAGGCTCTCTTGGGTGAAAACACAGGCAGGAGCTGGTCAGTGGGTGCTCACCTTGGCTCACCTGAAAGGGATCAGGCAGGGGTTTGTTAAATCACCCCTTTCTCCCCAGCTTTAGGGCAGGAGGGTGTCCCAGCACAGCCACAGTGCCCAGTGCCAGCGCTGACGGGGTGACTGCTGCTGCCTTCCCTTTCTGGGGGAGAACTAAACCAAAACAGCCATTAGCAAAGCAAAAGTGACCTTGGCAAGTCAAACGGTTCACTTCAAACCTGTCTGTGAAGCCTGCATTTCTACAGCAACAAAAATAGGTTTTGCTTACAAACAGTGTCTTGTACATCTAAGAATAGCCACATTTCCACAAAGTTCTTCAAAAAAGACACAAATGCTAGTTTGGATATTAAGATTGATATATTTAATCTTTCTTGTTTGTAAAACAAGACATAAATTTGTGTATAGATATAACTTATATATTTTTATTTATATATACTATATACAGACAATAAAAAAATTTTCCTCTGTATTAGACTGAGAGATTTATGGAGGAATGATATAGGCATAACGGGGAGCTTTGAAGAAACTCAGAGTTTCATACTAGGTAATTCCCAGGGAAAACACGTCTCCCTGTCAGCCTTCAGCACTGTAACAGGCCTTGCCCACCATGGACTGAAGCCCCAATTGGCTCTTCCACTGGATATTTGCTACATGGTTCTTGAAATCAGGAGGCTGTCCCCACAGCAGGGTCCTCTGTGCCTTGCTGACAGCCACTGCCCCAGTCTGGGACAGCCGTGGGCCAGGGGAGGTTATTGCACTCCAAGGATGCGCACGTTAAAAGCACATTTGTGCATTTCCATAGCTCCTATGGAAGAACAAGACATTTCAAATGTGCATATTTATCAAAAATAATAGAGATGGGAAGCGAGTGGTCGCACAGAGATCCCGTGATCATCCCCAAGGGCTGGGGAGAGCTGGCTGGGTTGGACAACTGCCCTCACTGCCATGAGGCCAATGCTGTGACCTCCTGCCCAGCTGGAGGGGTGTGACAGGGACAGGCACCGGGATCCCAGTGGGACATCAGCTGCAGTGGGTGGCAGGGTGAGGGCAATGCAATGTGTGACCTTGCATTTCTCTCCTTGCTCTGTTTTGGAGGGTAGGTGGCTGCAGGGAAACACCAGTTAAGGCTGTCTCAATGATTATGTCTATTACTAGGCTGGGAGGAGGTGGGGAACCTTGGGGTGGGAAGGAACACAACTAGGAATCATTTTACCATTCACCCAGAACTGAAAACAAAATCCCTAAAACAATCAAAAAACCCTAACTCCAAGTAAATAACCACATCACAGAGCTAAATAATGATTCTTATGGCAGTCAGGCTGGTGAAGACAGAAAAAGAAACCCAACACCCTGGCAAGGAGGACAGCCCCTGCCTGGCTCACGGCCAAAGCTGCTCCAGGGCTCCTCTCTGATGGTCACAGTGAAAAGAAATAGGAGAGGGTTTGGGCTGAGCCGTGGGGGCATGAACCTAACATCTGGAGAATGGTGTGAAAGTGGTCTCCCCTTAGATGCTAGCCCGCCTTCTGGCTTGCAGTGGTCAAAAAGATCAATCAATCTGGGTTCCTTGCAGAGTCTCTAGCATGGATTCCACCATGCAGAAGAGGAACACAGAATTGTTTTGGTTGGCAAAGACTGCTAAGATTATTGAGTCAAACCATTCCTCCAGCACTGCCAAGCACACCACTAAACCATGTCCCCAAATGCTACAACTAAATGTCTTTTAAAGACCTCCAGACATGGTGACTCCACCACTTCTCTAGGCTGCCTGTTCCAAAACCTGACCACCATCACTGAAGAAACTTTTCTTATATCCTATCTAAACCTCCCCCAGCACAACTTGAAGCCCTTTCCTCTCATCCTGTCATTTGCCACCTGGGTGAAGAGACTGATCCCCACCTGGCTGCTCCCTCCGGGGAGTTGTGCAGAGCCAGAAGGTCCCCCCTGAGCCTCGTTTTCTCCAGGCTGAGCCCCCCCAGCAGCTTCCTCAGCTGCTCCTCATCAGACTTGTGCTCCAGACCTTCCCCAGCTCCATTCCCTTCTCTGGACACGCTCCAGCCCCTCAGTGTCTTTCTTGTTGAGAGGGGCCCAGAGCTGGACACAGGATTTGAGGAGTGGTCTCACAGTGCCCAGTCAGGGGGACGTCACTGTCCTGGTCCTGCTGGCCACACCACGGCTGGGACAGGCCAGGTGCCATTGGCCTCTTGCCCACCTGGGCACACCTGGCTCATGTCCAGCTGCTGTTGACCAGCACCCCCAGGGCCTTTCCCACCAGGCACTTTGCAGCCCCTCTGCCCCAGCCTGGAGCTGCAGGGGGTTGTTGTGACCCAGGACAGGACCTGGCTGACCCTCACACCATTGGCCTCAGCCCATGGGCCCAGCCTGTGCAGGACCCTCTGCAGAGCCTTCCTGCCCTCCAGCAGATCAACACTCCCACTCAGACCGACTGAGGGTGTTCTCAAAAGATACTACACAGGACAGGCCCCAGCACTGAGCCCTGGGGAACACCACTGGTGTTGGCCCCAGCTGGATTTAACTCCATTCCCCACCACTCTCTGGGGCCCCTCCATCCATCCAGTTTCTCCAGGAGAATGCTGAAGAACACAGTGTCGAAGGCTTTACTAAAATCCAGGTAGACAGCATTCACAGCCTTTCCTTCGCCCACAGAGTCTCCCTGCCAGAGGGAGACCAGGCTGGTCAAGCAGCACTTGCCTTTCCCCTGTGCTGGCTGGGCCTGATCCCCTTGTCCTGTACGTGCCACGTGATGGCACTCAAGATCATCTGCTCCATGACCTTCTCGGCACTGAGGTCGGACTGACAGGCCTGTAGCTCCCTGGATCCTCCCCACCTGCAGGCATTAAGCCCTTGCCTTTGGCACAGGCAGTGCCTGTGCTCAGGACTAGAGCACTGGGGCCCAAGCTGTGAGAGTAGAGCCCAGTAGGGTGCCCTAGCTCTGTCCCAGGATTATGGCAACCTGCCCATGCTAGGACTACTTCCCAAGCCCTAGCACAGCAGCAGGGACTCGCACCCCAGAGATCCCTCCTGCTGCCAATTACGTTGTGTCTGTGGGCCAGGAAGATCCTGGAGGCAGAAGAGTTGTTTACGTGGCAAGACACTGGTTTGGCTCCAGACTGCCCAAGTGAAGCCAGATCTCAGCTCAGCTCCTGACAGCTCACTGGCCCACCACAAACTGTGACAAAGGTCTTTGCACGAGCGAGGCCTGGAACCCCATGGAACCAAACTGGTGTGGAGATGGGGTGCCTGTACCTCCCAAGTACTGTCACCAACAAGCCAGCATGGGAGAACAAGCAGAGAAGCTGCTTGAGCCCCTTGACCAGCTGATTGCTCAGCTTCTGAGAGGGCACAAATTCACCCTTCAAACCCATCACCAACACAACCATCCATTCTGCAGAGATCAGAGCGTCTTGGCTATCGCAAACCCCGGTAAACGTGGGCCTGCAGGCATCACATCCTCACCAGACCTGTGAGATTTGAGAGCATGGCCTGGCTCACACTGGCTTGTTGGTCTTCACAGCTGGCTTTACTTATTGATCAACGTCTTTAGGGAGCGTGTGAGAGTGCTCATGACAGTGGCCACCGTGGCTGACTGGCGGGCGAGCTGCTCCACGGTCTGCTGGTGGCTCAGCATCCTGGCCGTGGACTCCTCGGCAGCCTTCAGGAGGAAGGTGTAGTTTCTCACCACCTCCTCCACCTTGGTCAGCAGCTCTTGGCGCTGGGACTCCGAGCGCACGACGTACACCAGCCTCACAAAGGTCTCGATGAGGCTGCTTAGCACCTGGAAGCTGCTCGTGATGGCAGAGAGCATGTGGGTGGGACTCTTGTCGACGGCGGCCACGCGGCGGCAGGACGCCCGGAACTCCTTGAACTTGAGGGCCAGCTCCTGCTTGTACTCAGCCAGCTGGGAGATGTAGGGTTTGCAGTCCCGGACCTCAGGGCTCAGCACACACTGCCTCAGGATGGTCAGGAGCTCGTTGGTGTCCAGCTGCACCTGCAGAAACCCATTGGGAAAGCTGTAGGCATGGCCTCGAAGGGTGTTGATCTTTGCCAAACTCCCCTCAAAACTGGAGGTCCTTAAATCTATTTCCTGGGTCTGGCTCTCATTGGGACTGCTGCAGGCTGTTGCGTCTAGGACCTGAAGAGTCCTGCTCATGACTGGGACCATCTGATTGTCCAGCTTCATTCCCGGGAGTATCTGCATGGGGATGGAATAGGACAGCTCATCCTTCTCGCTCCCATCATCTGCAACATCGCACTTTCTGTAGTAGAAGCAGTACCGGATGGAGCAGCACTTCTCATCCTCCATGTCCTCATCCCGCAGCTCAGCTGGACTCGGGTACATCTCCTCCTGGACAGAGAACACTGCTGAACCCTTCTGGTTCTTTTTGTCCTGTGCTATCTGGACGTAGGAGGGGTCAGCTGCTCCAGAGGCTTCCTGGATTTTGCTCTTCAGAACAGGACAGAGGATGCTGGGCTCAGGCTCTTTCTGGGGGCCTTTCTGCTTGGTTGTGTAGATGTTCTGGTAGACGTCAGAGGACAAGGATGTCCTATCAGTCTTATCTATTTCACTGACACTGTAGCGACGCAAGAGCTTCCTGTAGTGGGGTGCACCCATGCACTCCCCTCGGGAGGTGCACGTATTCAAACAGGACATGCCGTTCTCTGGATCTGACCGGTTGTCTCTGGACTCTAAACTCGTAGATCGTATCCGTTTGCCTTTGGAAGGGCTGCTCGTGCTTGTCAGCCTAATGGTTTCTACCTGCTTCTGGTCATCTGCAGCTTTATCCTTGCCTCGCCTCTCCAGTTCTGGTATCACCAGCTGGTTGGGGGGTGGCCTCATTCCCCTGCAAATCCGCTTGCAGTCACAGCTACGCCTTTGCTCCCTGGACATCCCTGGGACTTTTTGCACAGGACTGCTCCTCAGCTGGCAGCTGCAGCGCCCAGGGGCAGGTGGGTGCAGATACTCCTGTGGCGGGAGGTCACCTTTGCTCTTTGGCTTGAGCAGCTCTTCAAGGAATTCCAGCTCATACTGCTTCACCTTCTGCAGCTGGGCCTGCCGCTCGTCCGTCTCCTTCTTCAGCCGGGTGGGGAATGTTGCAGAGAACAGGTTCCTAAGCCTAAAGGGAGCTTTTGGGGCTTTGGGTTTAGCTGGGACATCAGCATCTTGTTGGGTTACCTCCAGGACTTTTTCTACTTTTTTGGAAGGCACAGTGCTAATCTGCAGGCTTTCAGATCTGGGCATCAGCTGGATTGGCCCTTTGGCTTCCTCACTGGTGCTCCTGAAAGTGCTACCAGGTGATGAAGAGTGCACATTGCTGCTCTCAGCTTTTAAGATTTTGGCTGAGCTTTCCTGTTGTGTTTTCTGTCCTTGGTTTGAAGGAGCTGTGTGTTTCTGCAAGACGAGGTTTGTGGCTTCCCCTGCTGCCTTCTGACCTGTCTCTCCACTTGCAGCTTTTCCTGCAGCATCTCTACTCACTTTTTGCTGGTAGCTTTTAGAGGCAAAAGTCTTACTGGACATCATTTCCTCACCTGCTGGGGTGAGGTGGAAAGCTTCAGCCTGACTGCCAGGAGCTTCCTTAGGACTTGGAGAAACTTCACAGTGCTGCTGTGGGGAGAGTGGCTGCTGCTGCTGACAGTTGCATAATGTCTCTGCAGTTTGTGGACCTCCTTTAAGTGTCAAAGGCTTGCTGCTGGCTGGTGCACAGCTGCTGGTACCATTCATGTTCTGGTCTTCTTTTAAGGCTGATACCACTTGGGGAGCTGAGGCTTTTGCATTTGCCACCTGCTGCAGAGCAGCTGAAACGATGGCTGGAGTTACACCGCTGTTCTGATCCAGGAGGAGCTTGGAGCTGGGCTGCACCTCTTTGGGCATCTTCTCCTGTAGATCCTGTGCCTGCTCCCTGGTTGGGGCTGCTGTGGCATGCAGAGATACCTCAAAGGCAGCTTTCGTGTGACCTGCACCTTTGCACTCGGAGCTTGGCACTGAAGCCCCCTTGCTCTGCTCACTGAGCTGGGGGGTCAGCCCCGGCTGGGCAGCCGAGGTGCAGCTCCGCTCCCCGTGCTGCTGCTCCTGCTTGCTCTTGCAGTTGGTAAGGCTGGGATTTTGGGTAGAGAAGGCTGGCTTCAGTGAAGGGCTCGGGTCCTGGCGGCTCAGGGGGTAGGGTGAGGTGAGAACAGCCTGGGCAGCACAGCTCTGGATCCGGAAAGGCAAGTCCTTCCTGGCCAGGAGGTTTTCTTTGTTGATGTGTTGGGTGAGGAAGTAGGCTGCGTTCTGATGCTGCTTCATAGCAGAGACCATCTCCGAGACATCGGTCAGCTCTGAGGAGTTCGTTTCGTGGCCAGAGTCCAAGGATGACTCAGGAGTGATGGCAGCCAGGACAATAAGACCTGAGGAGGGACACAAAGAAAACCCCACAACAACCCTCACACCACAGTGCTGTGTGGAGGAGAGGGGAACTCCTTGCGGCAGGAGGGTCCCAGGGATGCAGGGCACATTGGAGAAACTTCTGTGACTTCTCACAACTAAGAGTTAAGGCTTGTAAGGGAGATCACTTGTCAGCATTGAGCTGGCTTGATAGCTCAATCCAGCAAGAGCTTCTGGCCCAGGAAAGATCCTGTGAAGCCTTCCATTGTTGGTGGTAGCAGAGCTATAGGGATGTGTCTGGCACAAGAAGGAAAATGGGGCAACAGGTACTCTGCCATAGTGGGTAGGGCAACCAAGGTGGGAAGAGGGACAAAAGGCTGTGCTGCCAGCAGGCTGGTCCCAGAGTCACCCATCTGGCAGCAGGTTTGCCTTGTGAAGGGCTCACACACTGCAAAACCTGGGTGGGAACCTGCAAAGACCGATGGCCAAAGGTCCCAGCTGAGTGGGGTCACAGTTGGGAGGGACTTGTGCACTGTACTGGTTTGTTAGAGACTCGCCCCAGCATCGTGGCATGTGGCAGATCTGGGATAACCAAGAGACTCTTTCAGCCACTGTCAGGGAGAGGAGTCCCACCTCAGAGTCTTAGAAATCTTCTGAGCAGCAACTTGGCTGCTCCACAACTTAGTTTTTACTAGAAGCTGCTTCACAGTCACTTATAGGACGGGAGGAGACTAAAGGAAAGGACCTACAGTAGGAAAGAAAGGCTATAGGGAAAAAAGGGAGTCACAGCCACTAAAATACCTGCTGTCTGCTGTGGTGGGGGATGTGGACAATCCTCTGAAGCAGCCAGGGCTTCCAGCGCCTGCAGGGTGGACACCAGGGCATCATCCAGCTCTTGGGCATGGTCTCGGACCGTCCGTGGCTGCACGCTGTCGATCAGAGTGACCGGGATCTCGTCGTAGAGGATGCCACAGAGGTGCCGGCCCTGCTCCTGGCTCTGGGCAGCCGCCCGGCGCTTGGGGTCGTCCTCGTCGGAGCTGTTGTCTCGGAAGCCAGGAGGGGGGGCGGCGATGGCGGGCAGCAGGGATGTTGTCTCGTCTTCTTCCTCGTCGTTCCCGGGAGGGGGAAGCGACATCAAGTCCACCATGTTGTCGCGGGTGCTGCCGGGCTTGCCCCCCGCGCCCGAGGCCAGCCGGCTCTTGATCTTGGCTTGGCAGGACTCGCAGTAGAAGTGGGAGGCGTCGCTGCGCAGGTGGGTGTCTATGGTGTGTGCCCTGGCCCTGCTCGCCTGCCTGTCTTGCTCAAGGCCATCGGGGTCGTACTCCTTAGCTGCCCCGTTGTAGCCTTGGCCAGAGCTTTTGGAAGTGGGGTCAGATTTGGTCCTGGGACGTGTCTCCTCAAAAAAAATCAGGTTTTCGTTGATATCCGTCCCGCTCTCTCTTTCCTTCCTCTGCTCTCGCATGTGCAGGTAGCAGAAGCGGATGAGCTCCGAGTCCGAAGCCCTGGTGGCAGAAGCCCCGGCTGCTCCGGTGACAGTGGCAGAGCCACCCACCAGCCCATTCTCTTTCTTTCCCACGTGCCCTGCCGCGGCAGGCCGCTGGAAGTTGTGTGCGTTGATGTAATCTAAACCAAAACCACAACAGGCACGTTAGCAGCAGCACCCGGATGAAGGGAAAACAGCGTGGGGGAGATCCTGCTCACCCTGGAGAAGCATCTGTGTGCCCTCTGCCCTCCAACCCTCAGCACACTGCACTGCAGTGGGACGCTGATGTCCCCTGCAGCGTGGTCAGGCCACCTGGATGGTCCTTTGGAAAACCTGCTGGGCCTATCTGCCAGGAATGAGGGTAGAAGAAATGTCCTGCACCACAGAAGGAGTTGGAAGGGGCACTTAAAGGACACCCAGTCCAATCCTCCTGCAATCAGCAGGGACACCTTCAACTGGATCAGGTTGCTCAGAGCCATGTCCAACATTCAAGGAAACCTTAAATGTTTCCAGGGATGGGAACCTGTGCCTACAGCTCACCACCCTGATCATTAAACCCTCCTCCAGTATCTAATCTGAACCTAATCTCTTTCAACTTAAAACCACTGCCTCTTGTCCTATAGCTACAAGCCCTATTAAAAAGCCTCCCTGGAGCCTTCTCCTCTAAAGACTAAAACCTCCAACTCTCTCACCTAGGAGAGATGCTCCAGCCCTCTGATTGTCTTCATGGCCTCCTCTGGACTTGCTCCAACAGGTCCATGTTCTTCCTGTGCTGGGGACCCCAGAAGCTGCAGGCAGCATTGCAGGTGGGGTCTGACCAGAGTGGAGCAGAGGGGCAGAATCCTCTCCCTTCACCTGCTGGTCGTGCTGCTTTTTGGGCAGCCCAGGACACACTTGGCTTTCTGGGCTATGAGTGCACGTGGCTGGGTCCTGTCCAGCCTCTCATCCCCCAGCATCCCCAAGTCTTTCTCAGCTGGCCTGCTCTCCATCTGTTCATCTCCCATCCTGGATCAATACTGGGATTGCCCCGACCCAGGTGCAGCACCTTCTGCTTGGCCTTGTTGAACCTCATGGGATTCCCATGGGCCACTGCTCAAGCTTGTCCATCCCTCTGGGTGTCACTCTGTCCCTCAGGCATTTCAACTGAACGACTCAGCTTGGTATCATCTGCAAACTTGCTGAGGGTGCTCTCAATCCACTGTGTCCTTGATGAAGACATGAAACAGTCCTGGTCCCAGTACAGGCCCCTGAGGTTGATCCCTCTGCTGGGAGCAGACTGGGCAGAGCCAGAGGAGGGCTGGCCAGCACAGGAGACACTGAGACACAGATGTGGGTGCTGCATCACTGATGCACCAGCAGTATCCAGAGGGCAGCAGGAGCAGCCTAGCTGCTCTGAGGACCTCCAGCCTCGGCCTGCTACAGCTCACACATTATACAGCAAGAAGGAATTGTTGCCATTTTTGGGTAATGTTGGCCACACCAAGCAGTGTTTATCAGGAGACTACTAAAAGTGGAGTAATACTGCCTTTTGGGGAGACATCCACTGTAGTTTAGCTGTGTTCAAGTGACAGACACCCCCCAGCCCCTTGTCCCTCGCTGCCTGTGATCCATGTGTTATTTCTATCTGTGTGACAGCTATTGGATCAGGCTGGCTATCACAGCTCTTGCTGTTAAGCATCTCCCAGTGAGAGCCTCCCCTTGTTCCCTTGTGCAGGGAAAGTGGCTGAAATACTGTTTGAATTTCTGGCCAGTGGTCCACCCCTGAGGAGGGGCATGTGTCTGCATTGCAGGTTGGATTGTGCAGCTGTGCTGAGAGCGGCTGCCAGGGGATGCAGGTTGTGTCTTACCAAGGATAAATTAAATCAAATAAATCCTAATTCAATTCATTAGCTCAACAAATTGGACAATTTGTCTCCCCAAACACATGTTTGTATTATACTGTTCATCACCTGCAATGCTAAAATCCCAATAAAAACAGAATCTCTTCCGTGCCTGGCCATGGCAGAGCTCAGAAATGACAGCTGAGGGAGCACAAGGCTGCCAGAGCTGGGGGCCTGTGGGTTGTAGCAGGGTGGCAAAGGCTGTGGCAGAGGCTTGCTGGCTGCCCATGCCAGGCCAAGGCCTGCTGCTGCATGGGGCCAAACCCCTAAAATCCAAAATCCAGCTGCTGCCTGCTCAGGAAGGAGAAAACTTCCTGGCAAGGAGCTGAGAGAGCAACTAAGGGCACAGAGCTGCTTGGCTGATGAGGGCTGATGGTGAGAGCGGGGAGAAGAAGGGACAGGGAGCTGGAGCACCTGTGTAGCTCCAGCATGGCACAATGGAGGGCGAGGCTCTGGCATATGGCTCTGCAGGGAAACGCAGAGAGCTGGATCTGACAACATTCGGACGGCGTGCGCATTCCTAAAAATGTCTGCTGTGCAGCAGGAGGCTCTAATGGGCCTCAGGGAAGATGGATGTGCTCCTCTTCTAGGTAAAAGCATGGGCCAAGGCTTGATTTTACATTTAAGATTCTGGCACAATCTGTCTGCAGCCTGGGAAGTCTGGGCTAACTTAATTCATCCCAGTGGGGCTTTCTCCTGCAAGGATGTGCTAATGATCAGCAGTTGCTGCTCCCTGTGATCTGCCCAGCTCTGACAGCTCAGCCTGCAGCCCTGTGGAGACCAGAACTGTGAGAAGACACTTTCCCCAACTCACTCTAAATTCACTCCTTCTGAAGGGTGCCCCAGCTACTGGGCTGAGTGCACTGGCTCTGCAAGGAAACTGCTCCACTCCACTGGTCACAGAGGTTTTCATTGCACCCAGGAGGACAGACCAGGCCATCCAGAGAGGGGCTGGCACAGATCCATCACTGTCCTACCCACACTGTGGCTCCCTCTCACACTCACTCCTGCCCCTGCAGAGCTACATTGGTTTCTTGAGACTGTCAAGAATGGGGCAAGATCTACAACCCTTTTTGGTAGAGGTTTGGACAATGGCCCTGAAGCAAAACCTCAGGAAAAAACTCTGGCTATTGTCACAGCAGCTAGAGTGTGGAAAAACACCACCTGTACATGCTGAGACATCCCCTGAGAGGCCAAGAACTGTGAGTGCTGCCAGCCTCCTTCCAAGCCCTTGGGCATGGGATGCTCTGCACTTCTCTGACTCCTCCCAGCCATGTGCCCCATGTGTCCCTGCAGCCCCTGTCAGGGTGGCATAAGCCAGGGAAGGACCACTCTGAGGACAGTTAAACCACTTCAGTTGCAAACACCCTCTGCTCACAGCAGAATGTGATTAAATACATTTCCAGAGGGCAGCCAGGGCGGAGCACAGTGACAGCTGTCAGTCAGAGGCCCAGGGGAAGAAAGGAGAGAAAACTGCTTGTACTTACACCAAAATCACCTGCCAGGCCTTTTCTGGATTCTCTGAGGTTGCTGCAGATGCTTTCCTGATCCCTCTTGTGAGTGTGTCCTCCCACACGGGCCAAATGCACATTCAGGTGCCTTCCTCAAAGGCACAAAGTGCTTTCCCAAGGACCCTGTGAGCTCTCTGCACTCCTCCCACCTCCCCAAGCCAGGCCCATCTTGAGAAGGGAGTTTTGACACTGGCAGATAAACTGAGGACTTGTCACAGCTCTCTGGAGCTGCAGTGTCACTTGGGAGGCCTGGGAGTGACCTTCCAGAGGCACCTGGGTTGGTATTTTGCCCATCTTCAGCCGCTGAACTCATATTTTATATTTCCCTATACAAAATATATTGGAACACCTGCATGGAACAGCAGCATGTAGTTCATGGTTGGCTCTGGTTTGAAATCGCTCTTGAGAATCATTGCTCTTTTTGGAGGGTCACTCACACCTGCAATCCATCCTCAAGGGACAGCATTGGTGCCTGTTGGGACAGAAGCTCTTGCTGTGTCCAGACCAGCCTTCTGCTCCCTGAAAAGCTGGGACAGCAAAGTTGCCTTCCTGATTTAGGAAATCAGCAGAGCAGCCACGCTCGCAGGGCTGCCCGGGAGGCTCAGACCCCCAGGCTGGAGGCAGCAGTGCCCAGGGGCAGCAGGAATGCAGCCCCCTGAGCTCACACACTCAGGGGGGGCTCTGGAGCAGGATGCCAGCCAGGGAATGTGTGCTGCACCCCTGCAGCAGTGCACAGGCTGTGCTGTGAGGGCCCAGCATGTGGCTGGCAGCTTTACAGGTCTTCTCAAACAGCACCTCCTGGAACTGCTCCAGGAGCTGCCACGACAACTCATGGTGAGTGTTTAGGGCCTGAGCTGATACCACAAGTCATTTTGGCTGATCCAAAATGAGGACCTGTCTCCCTGCTCCTTGCTTTCTGGTTAAAGAGGGACTCTTCTGGTTCTCAAGGTGAGTGGGAGCAGAGGGGAGATGTCAGAGAAAGCCTTCACCTTCCTAATGCTGCAGAGCATGGAGGGAGGGCAGGGAGGCTGGGGAAGGGGCTGGCACAGAAAGCAGAGCCTGAAACGTACCTGCCTTGATAATCTGAGGCGGGGGTGGCTGGCTGGGGGCCCTGGACAGGATCATCTTCTTGGAGTCCACCAGCAGACGGCAGTAGCCTGCGATGAGGCAGGCAAAGTTGGTGGCTTCAGGCCACTCCATCAGCAACACCAGCGGCTGGAAATCAAGAGAGGCAAAGTGCATGAGGGCCACTGGCTCAGCTGATGGGGACCTGCACGGGGGCTGTGCTGGGCCCTGCACTGGTGGAACTGGTGAGCTGCTCCCAGCACTCCCACGTGGAAAACCAGCCAGGTGCACAGCCTTGCTCCAGCTCACCTGACAAATGGCTGTGCACAGGAGAGTGTCTGGCTGCAGCTGTGATTGCTGCTCGCTGACCCCCCCAAGGATGAGGGACCCACAACATCGTCCTTCTGATCCTTTGTCTCTCTGTCAGTGCTCTGTGCCCACCTGCAAGCACCTGTTCAACCATCAGGGCCTCAGGAGGAGTGCAGGGAGTTTGAGGAGTCTCCAGCTGCCAGAACCCCTCTTTCACTGCAGGCACCCTGTGTCCCTCCCATAAATTAAAACATCTTCTTCCAGCAAGATGCCAAGGGGACCAAACCCCATTACAGGTTCCCCCAGCTACCACTCTGAGACTGTGGATCTTATTTAAACCTAACCCTTTGGTAAATTAAATTTGTGCTTAGGAGCAGATGGTGCCTTCCCTTTTAGGAGTGCATTTATTTGCATGCTAAAAAAGATCTCTGCTTTAAAGAGAAATAAAACTCAGACATGATCTGTGTGACACATATAACCTCACAGCACAATCTAGCAGCAGACAGTTCAACTCCCAGTTCCCAGATTGTCCCAGGGAGAAGATTAGCTAGCCCAGGGAAGAGGCTGGGGAGAGATTCACTCTTACCCACCCAGTGAGGTCCTGTGCACTGCTGGGACCAGGCTGGGCAGAGCAGCCTGTGTCAGCACAGCTCACTTGAGAGGTCCATGCTCTGTCTGAGCCCCCAGCACTGCTCAAGACAGACCCATGAGATGGAAAAAATTGACAAGTGCCTTCGATTGTTACGGCAAAGGCAGCTCCTGCCCTCACCTACCCCCTGCACAAAGCACCTCTAGCTAAAGGATCTTTGTACCCAGGTACAGGGGATCTCTGAGCCAGCTGGGGGATGCTGAGCTGCTGCTGGCTCAGGCTGCCTGTCCTGCCATGCTCAGCCTCTTGCACACTGAGAGCCCTCCAGGACTCAGAAGAACTCATTTACCACATTCAGGGAACACCAAGGCTGTTTTAAAAAACACTTAAGCCTACACAGTGTGAAAAGCATTAAAGCTATTTTGGTTTTCTTGTTTTATAACCACAAGAGGTTCCTGGTATCCACTGGCCAGTTTTGTGCTCTGCTTAATACTTGCTGCTGTAAGTCACCAAGCCAATTCTGGCCAAGGAAGGCCCATCTTGGGCCAGAGTGTCATGCTCTGGACCATAAAGTACAACAAACTTGGGTGTGAAGCCATCAGCCCTGGGCAGAGCTGCATGTGATCCCCAAGCCATGCCAGCCCCTGGCAGGGGCAGATTTCTCCCAGGGCCAGGGTAAAGAAGTTCCCTCTTTGGCTGCTGGGCAGGAAGATGAAGGAAAAGAAATAACTTGATGTGGAAGAGAAGTGGCTTGACAAGTGAACGTCCTCTGCTGAGGGGCTTTGCCCCTGCCTGCTTGACAAGGCTTTTCCTGAATCTTGGAAAATAAACCTGAGATGACACAGATCAAAGGAGAAGTATCAAACCAGAGAGAGAGGAGTGAAGAGATTCTCAACATAGCTCAAAGGAGGCAGGCATGCAGTGGTGAGGGGGGTGACACCTCTTAGCCCAGCTCCAGTCTTGACATAAGTGATGAAAGGCAACCATGTGCTCTGTGTATAAAGCATCCTTAAAATGAGTGGCTTCTACACAGGGCTAAGCCCTCCTGGGTTTTTCAAGCCATCTGTTGAATGAGGACATATTTGTGCATTTTCCCTGCTTTGTTCTGCAGGGTTTGGAGTGTCAGCAGCAAGGGAGGGAGCAAATCCCAGCGGGGGGGAGGCAATGGCTGATAAACACCCACTCCTGGGAGATAAACCAAGAGGCCAAGGTGGGCTGGGGATCCCCTTCCAAAGGGAAAACCAGGGGATAGTTTCCACGCTGTGTGAATCCCACCAAGGCAGAGTGGCACAGGGTTGTGAACCTTCACTGCCTCCCCATCAGTGCTCACCGTGCAGCCCCCAGGGCAGCCCCGGGGCCCCAGCTGGGGACCAGCATCTCCGAGACCCATTTCCACCTTTGCCCAGCCACCTCTGCCTCAGGATGCTCCCACCCACCCAGAGATGGGACTGTAGGTTCTTGCTGGCAGGAGGCAGCCCCTGGATCACTCCTCCTGAAGAGTGAGGGGACTCCAGCATGAGAAGATACAACGTATACTTGAAGATACAGGGTACTACTTGAGATACAACCACCCTGACTGATGTTTCTCCACTACAAATGAAACACTGGGGTGCAGTGAGCTCCCTACCTGGTCTGCAAGCAAGTCCAGCCTCCAGAATGGCTCCCAGCAATAAATGCATGGCCTGCTGGGGTTAACTGTGGCACTCTGCTCTGAAAAGGAGGAATCTTAAACCTGATTAACATTACAGCTTAGAAAAGATTACTCTGATATACTGACAGAGAAGCTGTGTGAGAGTTCTCCAATTGTCAAGTGTTTAAATATTGTTATTAGGGATTAAATCCCTTCAGGCGCAGCTTGAAGCCATCCACCTGTGCTGTGGATGTGTGATCTCCCCATGGCCTGGGAGCCCACAGAGCCATGGGTTTGTGTCCTGCTCGTGGATTATGGGCTGTTTACAAAGACACTGATTGTGAGCAAAGCTGCTGCAGTCAGGCTGTGCATCTCCCTTGGCCTTGGTGGCCTCTCTGCTGCTCACTAACAGAGTTCTGGCACGGGATCTGAGCCTTTCCCACATGGGGTTACAAGGCTGAGTCTCTCTCTTCCACTCCACTAGGTAGTTTTGCTGAGATTGCAACAGCTCAGTTGCCTTTGAGGTGTCCACCCTGCTGCCACATCCTCCTGAAACTGGCCAGCAGATCTGAAAGTGATTTATGGGGTCGCGAGGCAAAGAGACAACATGATTGCAGCAGCCCTGTTCCGTTGGGAAATGATTCCACAAAGAGGAGGTATCAGGGGTGGCAGCTAATGGAGGTGTTATTTTTAGGCTTTGGCAACCTTGGTCACCCTGTTCCATGTGGGCAAGGCAAAGGAGAGGCTGTGCAGACAGCCAGGCACGGGCGAGCTGAGCAAATATTGACTTTGTGAACAGGTGCACCAAACATTTCCAACTCACGGTGCTGAGGGTTGTACATGGCAAATTCAGAGCAGCTTTGCCATGTGCTCTAAGTAAGAACAACTCTGAAGAACTGCAGTCTGTGCTTTGGGTTTCCCTGCGACACCCATGGCCTCTGGCAAACAGGATTCCCCTCCTTTCCCTCAGAAACATCCTGCAAGAGGCAGTGAGGGCTGGTGCCTGAGGTCAGGACTGGCCTGGTGCCCAGGGGCTGGGGCTTATTGTGGCATCCCTGGATATCTCCCTGCAGTTTTTTCAACTGGCTGCTCAATCTCAGCCAAACCCGACAAAAAGGCAGCAACCTGGGAGAGCGTGAATCTTTCTAATTTCTCTAAACCCAGTGGTGCACGGGGGCAGAGACTTGTGTGAGCAGCTGGAAGGCAAGGAGGGATGCAGCAGGGGCAACAGCAGTGCTGTTCTCCTGCTCCCTGCCCTGGCAGCACTGCGGCCACGAGGTGCAGAACCCTCTTTCCCAGCTGCTGATCAGGAGGTGATGTTGATCACTGGTGGGGAACAAGTTATCAACCTGGATAAGCCCTGGCTGTCCTCCCACCACGCACCTCTGGCCTGTCTCATGCACACCAGCCCATCCTCTTCCTCATTCTCACATCCTTGCTGCTACAGCTCCTCAGTGGCCCCCAGGGCTCTGCTTCCTTGGCAGGGCACAGCAGCAATGCCTGTCTGTGTTTTGTCAGGACAGCAGCACCCTGAGGATGAAAACTCGAAGTTTTACACAGAAGAAAACTTATTGGGATAATCCTACTGCTCTAGGAACTGGCCAAACATCAGATTCCCAGTGGGATGCCCAGGTAAAGGTTCATCTCTGACCTGTAATGTGCCAACATGTAAAGAAGCCAATTTTCACAAGGATGCTCTTACTACATCTAATGTGTAATACTAGCCTGAAATTATGGATGGCTTGATCTTTCATGCATAATGGTTTCCTAGATTTTCTAGGCCTCATGAGGAAAGGACAACTTTTAATTCAAAGTTTCCTGCTTGGCAAGCAGTCTCTCTGTGAAGTTAAACAAAATACATTTATGTCGCATAGAAGAAATGACTTTTGCATTAGCTTATTAATGATAAAGTGATTTTTCTATTATTCCCTGCTTTTAAATAAGATCTCAGTGTACTTCTGGAAGGTATTTTCTTGCTCAGACAAAGGTCTGCAGGAAATTTGCTGGCCAGGGTTATGCTAGATGATTTTAAGAGTCCTCATATTGAAATTAATTTATGACCCAATCTATTCATACTATAACCTCTAAGATTATATGCACTTCCATTTAATCTCTCCCCTTTATCACATACTTTGGGTCTTACCCTGCTTCCTGTAACGCAGTGCAGCAGAAAGATGGGAGATGAATTTACATAATTTATGTTCCTTGGTTTACTTGAGGTGCACTGCCAAGTTTTTATTTAATAATACAGGCACCTGGGCCTAACGAGGCAGCAGTCAATTTTTCACTTCTACGTTGACCTTTCCTTCTCTCCCCTTAAGCATTATTAACTCAGCTCTATCAATACCTCAATACCAGGCTGCTCGTGACTAGGACCACTATTTCCCACTTGTTGATCAATAAGGGCACTGCCTTGGTTAGACCTGCAGGTCCCTTCCTTAGAGGGCTGCATTCTTTGGTTGGGTTTGGGGCTTCTTCTTCTCTTTTTCCATTTTATTTATTATTATTTTTTTAAATGAACAAATCAAATTTGGCTTTGCAGGCTTGGAAAACTCATCCTCTCCACATGTTGTCTGCCTCTCATGTTTCTGGCTGGCTCCTGTCCTGGGTGCCTGCAGGCAGTGCTCTGGGTGGTGCTGGAGCTGGGAAGTGCTTAGCTTTGCATCCCAGTGCTTTGCTTTAGTCCCATTCCTTTGCTTTACCTTCCATTCCCTTGCTTTACATCCCATTCCCTTGCTATACATGCCATTCTTTTGCTTCACATCCCATTCCGTTGCTTTACATCCCATTCCTTTGTTTCACATCCCGTTCTTTTGCTTCACATCCCATTCCCTTGTGTTACATCCCATTCCCTTGCTTCACATGCCACTGCAAGCAGGGATCTGCGTCTGCCCCTCCCACCCAGGAACCGAGCCAAAGGAAACCTCAGTCCCTCCCTCTGTCTCAGGAGATGACCGCGTTTCAGAATGGTTTAATGCAAATAAAGATTCACTCGGTGTAAGGAACCGCGGTCACTCCAAGGCCTCGCTCTTCCTGTAGGAGAAAGCTCAGGGGCTTCAGTCAGTGCTTGCAGGAGTGGGAGGACTGTCAGCCTCGCCTGCCCTGGTGACTTTGATGGGGCTCCCCACTGCTCCCAGACCGGAGTTTGGCAAGCACACGTCGGGCACTGGCCTCGGCACCGCAGCACATCCCTGCCGCGATCAGCTCAGGGGAGCACAGCCAGGCTTGGGGCTGGCTCAGCAGGGAAGGCTCCGAGGGGCCATCACCCCATCACCTGTGAGAGGAAGGGACTCCCTGGCTCCTTCCACGGGGACAGGAGAGGGCTGAACCCCAGCTGTGCACGGTGCTCTTTTCTTCCACGGCAGGCTGGCAGCACGCCCTGGGACACCAACACCAGTACCCAGATTCTGGGCACAGCAGCAGCCAGGGACCTTTCTGAATTAATTTTTTCCTTTGTTTTCCTCTCTCAAGTCTTGATCTCGGCTTAAGCGCCGGCTGGCTGCAGGCCCTGCTGGGAGACCAAAGGCAATTACCCCGATGCCTTTGATTGAATTGCGCCTGGCGAGCAGCCGGCGCCGCGGGCTCCTGCCCCAGAGCCCCGCACAGGGACAGGGCACAGCCGGGACAGCTCCTCCAGCCTCGGGTGATCCGGCTGGCCCCCAAGCGTTCGTCTTTCATTCGCATTCAGGCTTCAGCAGCCTTTTCCCCAATGCCAAAACTGTTAATAACAAAAAGGCCAGCGGTGTGCAGCTGTGTGGATCAGGAAGGAGAAGTGCTCCGGTGGAAAAGGCATTTGTGTAACAACAAACCCTTAGCTCCTGCGGAGCTGCACAGCCAGGGGAGCCTGGGGGAGCAGCCACCTCCCTGTGCCCCATCCAGGCGGCCAGGCTTGTCCAGCTGCCAGGCAGGAGATGCTGACATTGCCCTTCCTGCGATTCTGGGAGGTACAGGAGGACTTTGCAGTGCTGCACCGGGGAGGAATGGAGATGCATGCCTGAAGCTCGATTCTGAGCTGGCTCGGAAGCATTGGCCGCTCTCAAATGCTGGTCCCAGCAGGAAGGGGAAGCCCCTGGGAGATGCAGAGCCCCCTAAGCTGGCAAGATGCACTTAATGCATAAAGATCACAGGAGACACCTTGTGCCACCTCCCTGCCCCCAATTAATATAAGAGCTCCAGAATCAGTGCCCAAATGTGAGGAGGAAGAACGGAGAAGCAACAGCCCCAGCAGAAAGGAGGCTTTGTCAGGTGAGAATGACCACTGAAACCTGCAAAATGACCACTTGCACCACTGCAGTGCAGGCTGGGAACCTTCTCAGCATTCCCAAGCAAAACTGCTCACTCCCTCTGTGGCTGTTGAGAAAAAACGTGCTCCTGTCCTCCCTGCAGCTTTCACAGACCTTGCAGGGAACAAAAATCACTGGAACCAGCAGCAGAAGCCTGGAGGTTTTTGTTCTTCTGTCCCGAGGTTGTGCAGCTCCTCTCTGAGGGGTTCAGCATTTGCCTCCCTCTTGCCACAGTGGCAAAAAGCTAAAGAAGGCAAAGGAGAGGTACCAGCCCTGGGTTCGTATCCCAAATGGGCTGTTTTAAACAGAAATGGAAAAGCTCCAAAACAAACCAATTAACTACCTAGTGAATAATTCATAAGACAAACAGTATTTCTTTTCCGCCCAAAATAAATGCAAACGGTTTATGATCTCCTCAAGCATGTTTGTTACCTGAAAATCTCCCCCAGCTCCTTCCTGGCAGGTGAGTCTGGGCTGTGGTTGCAGGTCAGCAGCAGGTAAGGATGTCTGGACTATGCTGGCTGGTTTGGTCAGGGTGTTCACACCTCCCAGCTGAGGGCTGCTCCACCACCTGGCCCCTTTTTTAACCCATCATTTTAACTACACTTAGAAATTCAAGATGGTCTTTCTGCACAAAACCCTAAACCATCGCTGACCATCTGTGTTTCCACAGAAACTCAGTGAGCACCTCCTACAGACTCAGGCTGGGAGCTGCCCCAGCACCAGCACCCCATGACAGCAGCGGTGCCACACACCAGGGTGAAAAGGCCCAGGGGGACATCCCCTCCCACACTGCAATCCATGGAGCTCTGACAGGCTCCAGGGGTGACATGGATTTGACAGGTCCCCAGAGCCGTCAGGACACCACTTTGAGCCCTCTAATGGTTTGCAGCTCACAGCAGAAACTGATTGATTTGCAACCTAGGGCTTTAGCCAGTGACACGTTCAGTGCAATAGAATAATTGCAGGGAGCAGATTAGCACTGTGAGGTAATGATCTTTTTGCCTGCTTTTCTTAGCCTGCCTCATCCATCGCCGTCCTGCGTAGGATTAGCATATGCCTCATTTTGGAGCAGACATTCTGGCTTTAAAACCCAGCCCTTTGGATAATGGCTAAATGAAGACAGATAACTGCAGCCTCTGCCCTGGCACGGTGCTGTTGAGCCTGCTGAGGTCCATAAATGGGGTGCTTGCTCCACTCCAGGCAGGCAGAGGGGCTTTTGGTGGCCAGAGGCAGCTGCCTGGAATTTCTCACGGAGATAAAGCCGCCGTGCACACGGGCGTGCTCGCAGGAAGTATGTGAGCTGGCTTACTCCAGTGAGCTGGCTTTTCTCCAGCCTTTGGGGGGCTGCATAGCAGGGTCACAGGAGAAAGTCTGCTCCTGCAGCAGGAAAGGGCTGGTGAAGGTGCAGAGTGGATTTTTGCAGCGGGGAATGGCTGTGGGGAGCAGCGCTGCGGGATCTGTGGACAAGCTGCGTGGGAATGGCCACCTAATCCAGAGCAGATGGATGCCAGCATCACCTAAGCCTCCAGAGCACCTGTCCCTCCTGTGGCCAGTCTGTGCTGGGGGAGCAGTGCTCTCTTCCACACCAGGGAGAGGACAGCAGCACCCTAAGAGCTCAGTGCCATGGAGCAGAGCCAGTGCCATGGAGCTAGGTGACAATGGGGACAGCCATGCTCAGAGCACTCACACTGAGCCACGAGCAGCAAAAGGGTCGAGACCAGCCTATTATGAATGCATTAATAGGGTGATTTTATACACACAAATCCGAGGGCCGTGGGCTGCAGGAGGGACCAGCAGGGTTACTCGTGGTGCAGGAAATATCCCCTGGTTACTCCTGCTCTGTAAGGAGGAAATTGATGGATTCCTGCACAGCCCAGGCAGCTGGAGGGGCTGGGCAAGGAGGGCTTCCACCAGGGGACTGAGGGCTTTGAAGGGTTAAGGACACCAAGGCTTGAACTGCACAACAACCGACCTCGGTGGGATGCAGAAGAGGGAATGTTAAAAACGTTACAGTTGACCAAATACCCACTGAATTAGGAATGCAAAAAAAGGGCTTTGCCCATGAGGCTGTGGAGGGGAGAGCTGAAGCAGAGGGGATGAGGATTAACACAGCTCTGGCAGAGGCTACTGGGGTGTTACTGCAGGTTAGCAGAGCTACTGGACCAGGCACAGCAGCAGCAGGAAAACAGGCTTGGAGGAATTAATGAGCCGGGTGGGAGAAAGTGCTAAAATCCACCAGGACAGGAGGCAGCAGGAGAATCCTAAACAAATCCACCATGATTACATCTGTGAGACTCTGACTGAAACAGAAAAGAAAGGAGTGTAGAGAGGGCTGAGGCTTTGAGACCTTGCAGGAGATGGAACACAGAGACAGCTGGCAAAGCAGCTCAGCTTCATCAGTCCCAGGGGAAAGAGGGGAGAACGCAGGGGCAGGAAAGCTGAGCCACAGCCAAAGGCTCAGAGGGCTTGTGCAGATACACCTGTGCAGCAGCACCTCCATGCCCCACAGAGTGCTGGCTCCACTGTGCCAGACAGCCTCTGCCAAGTTCTGCTCCTGACTAATTAACTCCAAACTCAATCCTCACTCTGTCCTGTTGAATTCAAAGTGGGAGGAGAGGAGAAGACGAGGTTTGGCATTTATCTGTGAGATCTCTGCCTCTCAGCTGTCCTTCCCCATGGGGCAGGGGAGAGCTGGGTGCAGGGAGGCAGTGACACTGAGGATGCCCTGGAGACACACACAGCTATCTGCCTTTGAGCCTGTCAGGGACATGTCCCAGCTTGTTAAAAACCTGTGCTAAGGCCAAGGGAAGATCTCCTTAGGATCTTGTGGCTGCTGCACCGGGCACCAAAGAAGGAAATAAAGATCTTCCTGTACTGCTGACACTTTTCCTGGAGGGTTTGGGAGCCATGAGGGGTGAGGAGGGGTGGCAGGGCCTGACCACGGGGATTGACTATCAGAACCAGCACTGCACTACACAACCAGCAGGAGATGGGGGATGATAACACACAGGCTCAGGAGGGCATGCCAAGAGTGCTCTGGGGGCTGAAGGGGAGGATAATGGGGGCACCTGGCAAGATACCCAAGGGGTGGCTACTGGGCCAGGGACACACAGTCATCTGTGCTCACACTGAGCCTGACACCTCCTTCCCATCATTTCCAATTTATTCAACAATCCTGCCTGGCTTGACAAGTTCCACAAGTGCTACTAATGCATGAAACCTTCCAGTACTGCACCCAGCCCAGGTATGGCCACAAACTGCTCCTCTCCAGCCCTGAGCAGGGGTGAGGTGCTGTCCTGCCTCCAAAGGGTGCTGCTACCTGCCTGGCCTGTGTCATCCCCATCTGCCCTGAGGACCCGGATTGAACCATTAGGTAGGTGTTTGGGTCATGGCCAGAATGCCACCATGCCCCTGTGACCCTGGGTCATGGCCAGAATGCCACCATGCCCCTGTGGCCCTGGGCCATGGCCATGCCTGCCCTGTGGCCCTCAGCAGCAACCCTTGCCTGTATGGCACAAGGAGTCAGACCAGCAGGGGAGATGCTGCAAACCCCGGTGTGAAAGGGGTTTTAGAACCTCTATGAATCCCCAAGCAGATTTTCCAGCTCACAGCTGTGCGTGAATCCCCTCAAAGGCTGGCCCCAAACCCCCAACCTCACGTCCACCCCTCTCTGCCTCCACGGCACCCATGCCTACCTTGGCATCCAGGATGCTCGTCTCCACCCGGGCCACCCCCTGGTTCTCCCTGAACAGCTGGATCTTGCTGACCTTGCTGAACTCTGACAGCACCGTGGTGAGGTTGGTCTTCAGGTCAATGACGTGGCTGATGCCGTGCCGGGGTCCCACCAGCAGGGTGGTGGCTGGCTGCTTCTCGTCCTGGTGGCACAGGCACATGGAGAGAGACAGACAGACAAGACAGGGTGAACAAACACAGCCCAGGGTGGCACAGGCTGCGCCTGGCTCTCTCCATGCAGCCAAGCCTCAATGCTGGCAGCTTGGGCAGGTACAGGATGGCTTTTGTAGAGCAGCAGGTAAGGCTGGTGCCATCAGCCTGCCTCCCTGAGCCCCTTTGCAGAGCTGGGAGTGGTGTGCAGGATGCCAAGGCTGTTTAAAAGTAAAGCTCTGAACTGACTGTCCACATGAAATATTCAGGCTCACTGGTGTCACTACACTAAAGTAAGTGTGTTACAAATCTGTCTGATCTGACGTTGCCTCCGAGAGAAGGGACCAAAGGAGGGAGTGAATGTATTTCAAAAAGAAGAAAGACCAAAGCCTTGACTGGAAATCGGGATGCTTCTTGCTCTGGTCTAAAAGGATGCTTCAAGCCAGGCGTGGAGGGGAAGAGGAGCTGGGCAGGCCATTGCAGAAGATAATAAGGGAACACTTTTTACCACTTCAACACAGCTCAACACACAGACTGGCTCAGAGGCATTGCTTTGGTGTCAGAGATAAAAAAATATGCTGTCTACTCAGGCAGCGTCAGGAGCAGGCTCTGACTGCTCTGCCATGGCACAACCAGACACCACCAATTTCCTGCAGGCAGCCCTTGGAGCTGTGAGGTGAGGGGCAGAGCAGACCAAAGGCTGCCAGAGATGGAACCCAGCAGGCAAAGCACGGGAAGCCAGGGAAGTGCTGAGACCACGGCTGGGGGTAAAGGGAAGGATGACAGAGAGGTGACACCTACGTGGGGACCTCTGGGTGGGAGGTGGAGTGGGAGGGATGAAGGGGTGAGCCAGGCAGTGGAGAGCCTTTGTGGGAGGCTTTCCTCCTGCTGAGGTGGTTTGGGTGAGCAGTGGAGATGAAGGATCACTGTGGCAGTGATCAGGCTGGAGCACCTGTGACACAGGCAGCAAGCCCAGCCAGGGCTGTGTGGGCAAGCAGGGAACACCGTGGCCTTTGCCAGGAGTTGCCCTCCTCCAGGATGGAGGGCAGGATGTGCCAGGGCACGATCAAGCTACAAACACATGCCTGAAACTACTCCAACTTCACTGAGCAGGTCTCACTGCCCCACAGGCTGGCAAGAACAGAGCAGATCCTGACCCTGCAGACCTGAAATTCCAACCTACTGACAGCAGAGGCTCCCAAGGCTTTTCTGGGTGGGCTTGGAGCTCAGCAGGGCAGAGCAAGAGACTGAAGGAAGTGATTTCTGTGGGAGCCACATGTCCCCTGGCTCCCCCCCAGCACAGTCAGGAGCAGGCACCTCCCAGCCCAGCCTGAATTACCGTACCAGTCCCACTGTGTTGAAGAGAACCCCAGCAAAGGTTGGCAGCTCGTTCAGGATCCTCAGGTACTGCAGCTTTGCCTGGGCTGTGGAGACCTGACAAAACACACCACACAGGTGATCACCATGAGCGCAGAGGGAAGAGATGCAGGAGGCTGGGGCACACTTGGGGGCTCTCAAGGAGGGGTGCACAGCAAGTTGTCGGGCAGCTCTGGGCATGGGCTGTGCTGGCAGCAAGTCTGAGTTGTGGGTGAGGGGGGTATCCACTCCCCTGCCATCCTGGGCAGCTGTTGGGAGGTAACTCAGAGCAGAGGCACAGCCAGGAAGGAGCCCCAGTGCTTGATGTATGACCCCCCTGAGATGTACAGCCCTCCCTCCCTCCCTGGGGAGCTGTGAAGGCTGCAGGGACCAAGGCGGTGGCTCAGCAGATGCCTCCAGAGCTTTGCAAGCCCAGAAGCAGAGCTAAGAATGAACTGATGTGTGCCACTTCAGCCAAGCTTCAGCTGATCTCACTCCTGATCCTCGCTGCAATCCAGATCAGCTCTTGAAAGCAGATTCAGGAGAGAGAGTGTCTACCTGGCTGTCTGGGATTTATCTTCCATCCCAGGGGATTTAATAACAAGAGTCCCCAAGAAGCTGGGGACAACAGGCTGGGGTGGAGGGCAGGCTGCCACCTCACCAGCCCTGAACAGGGACTGAGTGGGCTGGGCTCACCTTGGTGCCACCAGGCTGGTGCTGGTGGGCTTTGAGCTGCTGCGAGAGGGATTTCCGGAGGCTCTTCTCTTTGATGAGCTGCAGGAGAGAGGGGGGCAGGAAGGGCTCCAGGCCCCACTCCTTCCTGTGGGGAGGGAAGCCTGCATGAGCTGCCAGGTTGGAGACACTGCCAGCGGGAAGAGAGGGACAGAAAACTGTCCCAGAGCATCCTCTTGCCGTCAGAGGGAGCTGGAGCCACACCAGCGCTTCCTTGGTGCCACAGCTGGAGCATCAGCAGCCCCCAGCTTGGGTCCCCCAGGGCATGGGACACCAGGCTGGTGACACAGCTGCCAGCATCAGGCTGGGGAGCAGCAGTGGCACGCTCTGCAGCAGACTCCAGCTCCCACTCACCTTCATGTGAGCTTAGAGGATGCAAGGCAAACTCCCAAACCTCTTTTGGGGTCCTCTCGGGGTGACCCCTCCTTCCTTCCTCCCTGTGCTGACTGGGCAAGGCCAGCCTGCACAGATGGGCTGGGTATGGGTTTAGGTCCCACAGGGGCCACGGGAGGGCTGAGCCAGTGCTGCACAGCTTGGTGACAGGCTGAGATTACACAGCCACATCTCCTTGCCTTGGATGCAGGCAGAAAATCAGCCTGGGTTCCCACAGAAATGATCCTGGGCTCACAGCAAATGTCCCCAGCCCTGGCTGCTGCATGCAGGTGGATGTCAGTGTGAGGGGGTCCTACACAGCCCCACGGTGGGACCAGGGGCTGGCTGCCACTGCTGCCAAGCCCCTGAGCCACCACCCAGCTCAGGGGGGGCTCTCAGAGCACCTCATGCCCCTCACCCCAAAACGTTGTTGTGGCACAAGGACACAGAGAAGGGACAACAAAGGAAGGCTGTGTGGACCCCTGGGGACAGGGAGGAGGACTCACTCCACGTTCTTGAGGGAGACCTTCTGGCTGGGGCGGGTGGCTGAGACAGTGATGTAGATGTGGAGGGCAGCCAGCCCCAGCAGCATCTCTGGCTTGGGGTCTGTGCCGAAGCGCTCTCTGATCACATCATTGCGGCTCTGCGGGGGGAGAAGAGGTGTCCTCAGACAGCCACAGGGACAGGGCACTGCCACCTGAGGGGCGCTGCCACAGGGCCCAGCCTTGGCAGGCGTGTGGGCCACGAGCACCACCAGCTCCCAGTCCCCACCTGGATGTACAGGTACTCGAAAGCTGCAGGGTCCCGGCGCAGCAGCTCCACTGGGTCCTTGGGGAAGAAGCTCACACGGAAGAGACATCTCATGCCGTGGTAGTGTGTTCTTTGCACAACCTGTGGCAGGAGCAGAGGGGAGCAGTGAGCCCAGGAACCATTGGCTGCAGGGCACGAGATGCCCTCTCCTCTATTCTGGTGTGATATTTGATTTCTCTCCTCCATGTACCACCGTTCACCCCGGCAACATCCCAGCCTTCCTTGGTGTGACAGCTTTGCCTGGTGCTGTAGGGTTTGTGCCACTCAGGCTAACGTGTGCTCCATGATCCCCATTTTATCCCTGGTTCTGTGCAGTGCCAGCTTATTGGGCTCTCCCAGCCAAGGATGCTCATGAGTGCTGTCTGCAGCTTTCCAGGCTGGAGCACAGAGCAGCTCCATGGTGCTGTCAGTGTGGGATGGATAAAACCCTGACTGTCTCCCTCTTTGGCCACCCTTTTCACCCCGGAGCCTGCAGGACCATGCCAGAGGCAAGGAGAGGCTGTGCCACCCTGTGGGCCTGATTTGACCTGCTAGCTGCCCTTCCCAAGGGAAATTCTCAAGCATCAGAGCAGCAGTAAGGCCTGTGAGAGAGAGAAGTTTTCCCAAAACATTGGTCTGTGAAACTGTGAGAAAGAATTTCAACAACCTTTTGCACCTGCTGTTTTTCCCAACTTGTGTGCAAGATGTTTACAAAGAGGTGTTGTTTCTAATTAACCAATGATGGAGATGGGGTGTTAATGAAAGGACCAATCATCTCCAACTGTGTCGTAACCGTCTATAAAAATGGTGTGTTTTGTTTAATAAATGAGAGAATAGCCTTCTGAAAAACTTAGTCTGTCGTTTGTTACCGGTGCCCCTGATACAACAGCGACACCACCCCACAGCACAGTGCCCCACACCAAGGGAAGAGGAGGCTCTGTGTGCCCAGCCCCTCACCCCGGCCATCCCAACCCCCTGCCACACCCAGCAGCTTACGTGGGCCAGCGGCTGCTTGTCCTGGAGCAGCAGGAAGCGGTGGCTCTGCTCCGGGCTGGAATACTCCAGGACCAGGGCAAAGTGCTCGATGTGTCTCAGCGACAGGCGGTCCTGCAATGTCACCATCACGTCCTGCAAATGCCACGGACAGGCTTGGGTGCGAGGCACTGGCTACTTCCTGAGGGGCAGCTGGGACCTCACTGAGAGCCCACTCCTCCCTGGCAAGCGGGGCCGTGCCAGGATGAGGCTCAGAGAGTCCACAGGATGGTAGCCGGTGACCTTGCAGAGGGAGGTGACCATCAGCCCGGGCCCCAGCACCTGGGCTAACACCGTGGTGGTGCTGGGGGAGCTGGCCCCTGGCAGGGGGGCTCGCAGGAGCACCCACCCTGGCTGGAGGGCAGGCTGGCAGCAAGGAGAGGAGGCAGGAGAGGCAGGGAGCCGGCAAACACCCATCCCTGCCAGCTGCAGAGCGTGCTGCCTGGGGAGGCGGACGGGCCATCCATCATGCCAGAGCGGCTCGCAGCCAGCCCAGCGCTGCCGCGGTGTTCGTGCACGGGAAGCAGGAGAGGAAGAATGGATCGGGCAGGTGGGAGGAGAGGAGTGTCACGGTGCCGTGGGGGGAGCGAGGGGCTCACCTTCACAGTGGTTCGGCCATCGAACGTGAAGGATTTGATCTGCCCGTTCTCCAGGAAAACCTTCAGCACGTTGGGAATGAGGAGAAGAGCTTCCTTCTTCAACATGTCCTGGCATGTGGGGCCAGCAAAGGGGGGAGGCGAGGAGGGTGGGGGGCACGGAGAGATGGAGGGAGGGTGGGGGGAGAGAGAGTGTCAGTGATGGAGCGCTCGTGGCATCCTCTGCCGCTCCGGGCTTTTGTGCTAAGAGGCACATTTCCCCTGAAAACCCAGCATTCTGTTGAGCCATCAAGAAGCACAGAGCTGAGGCAATTCAGAGCTGCCTGACAGATTCACCTCCTCAGCTCCCAGCAGCTGCAGTGGGAACAGAGCATCTTGCTGCGTCCAGCACATCCCACTGCCCGTGGCTGGCAGCCTGTCCCGCTCCCCAGCTGGTGTCCCAGAGGGGAGGTACGGCTGGGGTGGCTCAGAGCTGAGCCCCCTTTCCTGACCCTCACCCCAAGCCTATTCCCCCTCAACCCTGCACATCCCCTCTGCAGGAAGTTGGGAGAAGGCTGATTTTATTTGGTGAGAAGCATTTCAATCAGATAATTACCTAATTGATTTCGCTTAAAAATAGAACGTGCTAGAAGCGCTTTACAGGGCTTTTTTTCAGATTTGTTTTGTTGTTTATAAAACCTTTCTGCAATTAGGAGATAAAAGCACTGGGCTGAAGCTCTTCAGCTTCCACAGCCATTCAGCAGTGCCCTGGTCACCCTGCTCCACATACAGGCACTCCAAAGCTTTTGGGATCAGGCTGGAAGCCACAGATCTTCCTTAGGGCAGGCATTGGCATTGCTTGGATGTTTCTCCTGGGTGCTCAGGGGGACTCAGATGAGACTGAGGTTTCTAAGGCCAGTTTTTGGGGCTCCTTCAGAGGGACAGGGGAGGACCACAGAAAGTCCCCCCAGCAGTGACCCAACACACTGACTGTGCCCAATGGCATCTGTCCTGTGGAGGTCCCCAGGCCAGACAGCTGCTCACACCTGCAGAGCTCAAATCAGGGAAGAGGAGCCCTGTGGCCCCCAACCACCTCACACCTCACGGCCCTGGGGACACCTCGGGGCTGAACCACAGAGGAAGGCAGGGCAGGACTTACTGGGTCTGTCTCGCCGACTGTCACCTGCTCTGAAAATCGGACTTTGGCCGGGTTGGACCTTAGCTTCGCCTTCTTGGCTGCGCTGATGAAAGCAGATTTGGGAGACTGGAAAGAGAGCACTGGGTAAATCACCTGCCTGCCCTTGGAGCTATGGTGTGGAGAAAGGCAGACACGGGGCCCAGGGGAAAACCCCTCTGGAGACAGCGTGATGATGGGCAGTGAGCAGCAAACCATGAAATGGGGAGGGTGGGAAGCAAATCCCCTTGGCTGTGGTTACACAGCACTGCAGGAAGGGCCAGAACGATGAGCAGCAGCCCCTGAAGTCACACCAGCAGCATCAGTGTGGCAGGGAGGCTGCACCCCAGTGAGCACCTGTGCCTGGCACCCCTTGTGCAGGCTGAGCTCCAGCAGATGTCAGCCAGGTCTTGCTTGGAGGCGCTGGCACCAGCTGGATGAGAGAGATGAACCCCTTGGATGTGGGTTTGCAGCCCCAGGGAGATGGCAGGACCCCGGGCATCCCTGCAGGATGTTCTGGTGGCAGTGCCTGCACACACTCCAGCAGTCAGCCGTGCCACAGAGCTGTGTGTGTCTGATGGTGCCAGCACCAGCTGAGCTGCCTGTCCTGGCTGGCAGGCATCCCAGGCCAGGAGGAAAAAAGCTTTTTTGGAGTGTGGCACACGCCCCGGCTCCTGACAGAGCAGCGCCGGGTGGGGGCATGTCCTTCCTGGAGAGGAGGGGAGCACAGGGGAGCTCTCACACTTCTCTCCTTCCCCAACATCAAAGATCTGGTGAAGCACAAACGGTGCCTGTGGTGTGACAGCTGGCTCTGCCCCAGTGCCACGGGCACTGAGCCTCCGTGCACCATCGCAGCTGGTGCCAGCAGCACCTGCAGCCCTCCTGCAGCCTGGCCCTTCCAGCTCCCCAGGGGCTCCCGAGCCAGCAGCGACCCCTCCCTGCCACCTCTGGGGTACTCGATCAGATACACATTGCTGACACTAATGTCCTCAGCAAATCATATGGGTTTGGGAATATTTTTCCTCCCTCCCTCCTGGTGACAAGGACAGGGAGATGTCTGCACGCCCACTGACCCCAAGGGGCCGTGGCAGCTCTCGGACCCGACAGCTTGGAAGAGCCTTGGGGTGGTGGGACATGGGTCCAACAAATCAGTTGAGCTGCCTGAGTGGTCTCTCGGGGTCTCCAGGGACCCCACCTCGGTCTCCAAAAGGGCTTTGCACCCCTGTCCTGGCTCCTCTGGAGCTGGCCATGGCCCTGCCAGTCTCACCTGGTGGGTGTGCAGGACCGTGAGGATGATGAAGTCCTTGGCCTTCCTGTGACAGAAAGGAGAAATGAAGATGGATGGAACCTTATGGTGATGGACCTCAACATGTGCAACTGGCTACCGAGAGCACATCCCACCCTTCCCTGCCCAGTGGTGGCTGGGACCTTTGTGGGCTCCTTGGGGTGCTTGAAACGTGGCTGTGGACACTTTCCCACTTCTTGGCCAGCAGGGAATGGCTGTGGCACTTGCTCCAAGGCACTCCCCCTGCTCAGGCTGAGAATTCCCCACCCCAGCAGTGACCACTGGTGACGTGGGTGTGCACTGACACCCCAAGGCTTTGGTGCAGGCACAGCAGCCTGGCACGAGCCCCTCCCCAGAGGCGATGAGGGACAAGTGTTGTCCTCACCTGACAAGCTCGATGAATCTCTCTCTGGGGGCTTCACTCACATCCTCATCGTTGATGGCCAAGATCTGGTCTCCTGGCAGGAGTTTATCCTCAGAGGGGCCGCCTGCCAGGACAGAGGGTCAGGCCCAACCCAGGCATCCCGGAGCTGCGGGGTGGAGGGGAAGCAGGAGGGTCCCAAGCATCCCCAAAGCATTTGCCCACGTCCGTGGCTGTGGAGGACACCCTGCAGGCCCACCGGAGGGGACAGCAGAGGACAGGAGCCCAGGGAGGGGTCCCACCAGGGGGGAAGCGCCGCTGTGTTTCCTGGCACGCTGCAGCCGTGTCCAGGACCACCCCCACACCCTACCTGCTGCCACCGACCGCACCACCACCGGCCTCTCGCTGCCAGCCACAAAGCCGAATCCGTAGAGGGGGTGGCGCTGGACCGTCACCTGTCGGAGCGTGTCCGAAGGCAGCTGCCCACATTCCATATCATCGCCACCGCGCTCCTCCGGCATCACATGGCTGCGCTGCAATCACAGGGACAGGCTGTAACGCGCTCCCCACCGCACTCAGCCCTCCGGGGCAGCCCCGCTCCACCTGCGGCGCTCCCAGCGCTCCCAGTCCCTTCCTGGGACAGCCACAGCCCCGTGCTCCTGGGCAGGGCAGTGCTGCTCAGTGCCTGTCCCTGCAGGGGGACAGTCATGGAGATGCCACACGAGGGTATAAATCACACCAGCCTCTCCCAGCACCTCGCTGTCCCACCCCTGCCCCAGCGCTGCACTTCCTTAGATGGGAGATCTGTGTGGGTTAAACTGCTGCTGGTGTGGCTCTGGCCATTCCCCGAGGGTCAGGGGAGACAGCGGCCCTGGCACAGCCAGACAGCTCTCTCTGCCGTTCTGCACAGCTTTAAGAGCAAACTCAAGGGTTGGCTTATTCATGTTTTGTAACACAGCTCAACAATATCGGAGATAAGTGAAAACAACTTCAGCCAGTCTAAAAACTGGGATTAAGGCAGGCTCAGCTGTGCTACTACAACCAAATCTCCACCATCAGCCCAGGGACTCCTGGGAGTGGAGACAATCAGAAGATGGGAAGATCCAGCCCAGGGCAAGGTTGTGTCAAAGCAGCCCTTGGAACCCCGGAGCAATGCCAGCCATGGCTCCAGGCTGTGAGCCTGCTTTGGGGGAGCAATCCCAGCGCCACGGGATGGCCACGGAGCACAGCACAGATGGCAACATGCACAGCCCAGCCAAAAAAACAAAGTGGTGAACGTGCTGTTGTTTCTGTGCTGCTCATTGCTTGTTCCTGTCCAGACTATTTAGTCTATTTAAAAGAGATCCTTCCTGGCCTTTTGACAACACACCCATTGTTCCGTCTCTTATCAGTTTAGGATTTGATGCATCATCCATCTAATACTATCTGTCTGCATTTCTGACACCCCCACCTGCTCCCAGCACTGCATTTGGCACTGGCTGCAGAGCCAAGAGGGACAGCACGTGGGGCTGGAGGGGACAGGAGCTCCTGGCACACCAGCACGCAGAGCTTGGGGCTTGAGGACATCACTGCCAGCAAAGACAGCCCTGTGCCGAGCCTGATCCCCAAAATCCTCTGAGGGAGGGTGCCATGTCTGCCATGGGAGCCAGGAGAGCTCGGAGCACCAGGTGAGTGTGCCCAGGGTCAGGGGTACAGCGCTGGCCATGGGTGAGCCATGGTCTGTGATGATGGGATGTCACTACAGCCAGCTGCCCCATTCCCAGTGCCCAGCTGGATGGGCGCTCCCGGCTCCCCCCGCCCGCATGCAGCGGCACATGGCTGGAGAAGGAAACACTGGGGCCTGGGGCAGGGAACTGGTGAGGAGCAGCAGGGTCCGGGCACCCCCCTGAGCGCGGGAAGTGCCGCACCCATCAGCGCTCCCAGCAGGAGCAGAGCCAGCTCCATCACCAGGAGAGTGCAGCTGCAGGGAAGTACAGGCGAGACCATCTCCCCAGCGACTGTCTCTGCGCCGCCTCATTAGCTGCTCTGCTACTCCCATGAGCATTTAAAAGAACAACAGGAACAACCACAACAAAAAGAATCACACGATTCAACCAATTTTGTCAAACAAACGTTATCCAAGGCCATTGTGTGCAGCTGAAAAGGCGAGTGAATGCAGCACTGCGTCTCCACACGCCTGGCATGGCCAGGGAGAATGCCAGGGACGGAGCTGGCTGCCACAAGACACCAGTCACCGAGCTGCTGGCTTCCCGGGGGACACTCCTCCTTTCATCCCACCCATGCTGCCCACAGCAATTCCAGCCCCCTCATCCACGAGCCCCCGCAGCAGATGAACACGAGGATGAGCAGCAGGGCTCTGGGATGCCTCGGAGATGTGGCTGAGCTCAGTGCGATGGCTCCGGGGAAACAGAGGCAGGGGTTTGCTCACCAGGTCACGGCAAAGGGGATGGCGGGTGCCAGATCAGACCTGCCCAGTTGTGTCCCCAGATCTGTCCTGAGTGCAATCGGGGCGTCGGTGTCCCCCTCACTCCTCCCCAGGGAACCCGCGGCTGAGCCACAGCCGGAGACCGCCCAGGGACCAGGGACAGCAGCGTCTCCCGCAGCCGAAATTACCATCAGAATTGGTTAGCCGGGAAATCTTTGCAGCTTTAACAGACAAAAGGAAAAGAAAGCACACCTCACTTCGGCCACAACCAGCCTGCCATCCACCGTCAAAGGGAAGAGGGGAATAAAGAGGTGGATACTGACAATAAAAACTCCTTTACCGGCCTCTTAAGCTGCTCCTCTCCTGATAAGACTTGGATGCTGCAGGAGCATTACCAGGAAATTAAATAAAAGAGGACGAGCGTCCTCGTAAGCAGGACTTATCCACTCCTGGAGAGGCAGTAATACGCTCAGCAGCAGGTACAACATGCCTTCCCCAGGCTGTGGCTCTGAACGCCCTTCCTGCGGCAGCTCTCCCATGCCGGGCTTGGGGATCAACGTGTGCTCACCCTGGACCAGAGCAGGAGGTCAGAGAAAACCAGCAGTGGGTAAGGTAGCTCTCTCCCTAACACTGGTAATTGGCTGCACCCCAGGAGCCATCGCTTCCCTGGAGCCTGATTTTCTTGTGTTTCTTCTTTTACTTTCTGGGCAGAGAGCTGTGCTGGGCTGCAAAGCTCACGGCCTCGCTCTTGCAGCAGGGAGCTGAGGATATGAAACAATTCCTGGAGCTCAGCAGCTCTGGCACCATCAGCAGCACCCAAACCCAGCCTCACCCTGGGGCCACACTGCTTGGGGAACACCTGCCAGCACCTTGGTGGGCACAGACCAGCAGTGACCTCATCCCACAGATGGCTGTTTATGTCCATGTCCCCACCCTGCCTGTGTCCTTGCCTGCCTGCTGCCCACCCTTAGCCCAAAAGCCATCCCCTTGTGTCCTTAGGGACCACCATGGCACCATGCTACCGAGACACAAAGTCTCTGGAAAACAGCTCAGCACAAAGTAAAAGGACCTTTCAGGAGAAACCTCTCTGTGCCCAGCAGGAGCCCACCACAGACGTAGCACTGTGGGAGCACCTGGCTCTTCACTGATATGGCATGAAGATATCCCACGGCTGAGGCTGGGACACTCATCTGCTGTGCTCAGAGCTGACACTGATCTGGTCACACTCTGCCACCCAAGGTAAGGGAGACATCAGCTCGCTCCAGTCACTGCCCATCATGACACCCACGGCCAAGGGATGTGCCTTCAGCTTCCTGAGCTCTTTCAGACCTCCCTGCCACAGAACAGGGCTGAACACAGAGCCCCTATTCCCCCTCAAAGAGATAAAGGCAGAACAGCAGTTACTCCAAAAGCTGACTCGTACATTTTTAATTTCCTACCGCAATAAATCTCTGCTCCCTCTGAGGACTGATTTTCTGCCTTTGCTCTTAATGCTGACTGGCCATCTGCCACTGAAACAAACCAGTACCACCTGCCTGGGAGGAACGATGGTCTCCATCTACCCAGGACACTCACACCACTTCCAACTGCCTTTAAACAAGTGGCACCAGGTGAAAACACTTTGTGCAGCCCGAGAAGGGCTCACAGCATGGGGAGTGGGTATGGGAAGGTCTTGTCCCTTCTGCAGAGGGGGCAGTTTGCAGGGGTGGGTGCCAGCTCTCCTCCCCCTTCCTCTGCTGCCGTGAACAGCCCAAAGAACAAACAGAGCCTGTGGAGTCCTGCCTCTCCTCCTGCAAAGCCATGCCTGGCTCCTCCATCTGCCAGGCTGCAGTTGGTGAACGGCTTGTGAGGCATGTGGGATCCTGAGCACGTGTGGCAGCGGCAGGAAACGCCGGGGAACGGGCCAAGAAGTGTTTTTATGGGGAACATATGGCAGCTCCAGCCTCACACCCCCGTCTGTCTCAGATGGAGCCACGGGGTTGCCGGGGTGTGTGGGGACCAACAGCGGGGACAAACGCAGAGCAGGCAGAGCTGGCTGGCACGGGATCCACCACCACGTGCACCTGCACCCAGTAGGCATCTGGGCACCTTGGAAGATGCCACTTGGCCCAGGTGTAGGTGTCAGACACCCCCAGCACGGGCAAACAGATGCTGTCCTTCCAGAGCACTGAGGAGCTGCTGGGTCACTCAGAGCCTGGCAGCCTGGTAACGCTGCCCCTGCTTTGGCAGTGCTGAAAGCTGACTGAAGCGAGGAGAGCTGGACTGAGGGGTGCCAGCCTGGCTGGGACCAACTCTGAGGGCAGCAGAATAACCCTGGCCTTCACGGGTGAAGCCCTCCATGGAGCCAGCCTGGAGAAGGCAGCCCGCATAGGGCTCTGCCATACGGCCCACGCCTTTACCCCCCGTGCTCCAGCTTGGATTTGCTGTCAATACTGGGAGGCAGTTTAAAGTCAGCAGAGCTCCTCTAAGGGGTTAGCTCTGCCGCTGGTGCTGGCTCTGTCCCCAGCTGGCAGGCCAGCTGAGTACGCTGCTGGTACAAAGGTGGGGTGCCAGATGGCAGCAGTCTGAGGGCACAGAGACCCCTGGCTTTCAGTGCAGGGACAAGCAGACAGTGAGCAGTGGCCAGCAGAGCTGCTGGAGAAGCTCAGGAGCGGCCAAAGGCAGCTGTAAATAACGAAGCAGCAGCCGCAGCCTGGCTCTGGGCAGCAGCTGCAGCCTTCTGCTGCTCAGCCTGCAGCTTTTTAAACGGTGCTGGCATCTCACCTAGAGATAAACACAGGCACAGGGGCCAGGGGGCCCCCCAGGAGGGTTGGGGGCTAGTTGGAATCCTAGGACCTGTTGTATCCTGGGGGTGGCAGAGATGGATTTATTGTTCCCTGGCAAGGAGTGGAGCCAGCTCAACAAGGTGCTGGGGGCAAGAGGGGCCCCAAAATTCTCAAAGTAATGAAGCAAATTGCAAAAAAATAGGGTATAAGCACGGCTAGCAAAGACCCTGTGTGTCACCACAACCTCCAGCCACGCTCAGGTCACCAGAAAAAACAGCTTCTGCACAAGGAGAGGCTGTCCTGAAGCAAGCCCTGTGAGACACGGCCAGAGAGTCTGAAGCTCAGCCTGTATCACACTTTCCACGGGCAAACATGCACAGACATTGCCTTCCCCAGCTAAGACTTGGGATCTGCAGGCTAGGAAGGAGAAGAGGGACCATGATGGTCCCTGAAAGCAGCCTGACACTGGGCAGGGAGCTGGCCCTGCATGAGAACTGGAAGGTACCTGTGGAAAGAGGTTTGACACATGGAAAAGGCAGCACTTTGCCACACAGAAACCAATTAATCCCAGGAGCTCCCCGCCACAGGATGCTGGAGAGGCTGGAAATTCAACTGGGTTTGAAAAGCAATTTCCACCTACTAAAGCCAGAGACCTCCACAGTTCCCATGCTGCAGCTTGCCAGATCCTGGGAGAATTTACACCAAGAGTTGTCTGATCAATGTGCAGCAGGAGAGAGGACCTGAGCCCACCTTGCTGGCACAGTGCATGTGAATGGGCTGCCTGAGGTGCACCTGAGTGTGGCAGAGAGGGGACCCCAGCTGCATGTGCCCTACTGTGCCACTGGATGCCTTCAGGAGGCCCTCAGGTTCCAGGGCAAGCACTCAGCACCTGCAGCAGTGAAGGATACTGAGGGTGAGGTGATGACAACCTCCAGGTTGTTCACTCACACAGCCTGGCCATGGCTGCACAAATTTGGGATAGGCTGGGGTGCTGTGGAACCTGTCTAATGCCCCCTGAAGACAGTGGGTTCCCTCATTTGTGCAAGTTTCCACCACATTACAAACACCATTCTCCTCCAAATTGTTTTATGCTATTACAAACACCATCCTCCTCCACCAAATTGTTTGAACCAGGGGCTCCCACTCAGGTAAAAAATTTCTCCTCCAATCTTCCCTATGGCTTTTGGCTGTTTAAGGGATTTTTGTTCTCCCCAGCTGGAGAAGAGGATCAAAGCAAAATCCTTTAGCAACAGGGTCAGGCCCAGAAGGCTCGTGCTCCTGACTCACCCAGCAGCAGGTAGAGGACCACGGGGTGCTGGCAAAACTGAGCAGAGCTGGAGAGCCTGGGCTGGAGAAGAGGGACTTGAGACAGGCAGGGCTTCCCTTGCAGGGCTCTAACAAATCTGCCTGCAGTGAGAGGGGTGTGAAGAGGAAAGCCTGTCTCCCCTCTACAGCACTGAGAACATGCCCTGAGCACGGGCTGCAAAGCCACACCATGGCACAATTTTTTTTAGGGTATCTTTCTTTACATTTGGGGATGCCCAAGCAGCTGGGCACTAATCTAGGGCCTGGGAGAAACTGATTTCCAGCCCCTCCTCTGCCAACATCTGCTGCAGTGACCACGGGCATGTTCCCTTGGTCCTGTCCTCTGTGGTGCTCCACTGGTGCCAGCAGGCAGAAGCCCCCCCTTGCCCAGCCAGGCAAGACTCAGAGGGATTTTTGTCTTTGTGAGGACTGCAGAAATACAATAAACAGACAGTCAACACTGGGATAAAATGAGATGAACACATAAGAGGATTAATCAGAGATAAGGGGCAATAGAATAAAATTTGCAGCATTTTTCTCCATTATTTGTGTGATGCTCAGCTGCATGATGGGGGCTTGGAGTGATACCAGCTCCTCACCACAGCCTGGCCACCCTCTGCCTGTCTGTTACTGCTGCAGTTTTAACTCAGCACACCTCTGTGTTTTATTACCTTTGCTTTCTGGTGGTACTGGAGGCAAACACCCTTGGCCCCCCGGGGAGGAGGGGGATTACACCAGCCCCAGGTGCTCCTGCAGCTCTCATGCTGGCACAGGCAGCTTGAACCCAAACTGAGCCTTTCCTGCAAGAGCCCCCCAAGTGCACCCAGCATGTCCACCCAGCATGTCCCCAGAGCCTCGAGTTCCTCAGGGACAGGGTCTGGCTGCTGCAGGGCACAGCAGCTCCTCTCCAGCAGCAGGAGAATGGCTCCCCCCACACCTGCGTGGGCACCAGGCACCCGAGGCCCACCTCGTTCCAGCAGATTTGCAGGAGGAGAAATTTATCGCTGCATATAAAGTTCAGGGGGGAGTTAAATAAGGCGGGAGATTTACACATCCTTTACATTCCATTAGCGAGCAGGCACAGCCTGCATCCCCTCCCAGGCATCAGTGAGGAAGATTCAGGGAGGCTGTTAGCCCTCCTCTCCCACAGCTGGCAGAGAGGCTTGAAAATCCAATCAAGCACTTTCCTCTGGGCCTTCAGGAATCCCAGGACTTTCACCGTGGATTTACAGTGAGCAATTTCCTCAGTGGATGACTTGGACTCCTATCTCCACCCAGCAGAGCTCAGAGCAGGGCAGGGAAGGGACCTGGGGGAAGGAATGCCAGAGGAGGCAGGACAGGAGAGATAACCCCATCCCCAGCCCAGACGGCTGCGTGACAGCCCCTGGGTGCAGAGGGAGCCTGACTTGGACTCAAAGCTCACCCAGCAGCTCCAAAAACCCACAGCCCTGCCCTGCCAGCCCCCCCAGGGTGAGACCTCACCTTGACATAGAGGTGGCAAACACTGGAGCATTTCTGGCAGCACAACATTGGTGAGATGGTCCCCCAAGCTGTGACAGAACTGGCCCACGAGCTTGCCTGCGTGGCAGCAGGGACTGTCCCAACAAGCCCCCGGTACTGTCACCAGCCTTGACAAGATCTGGAACACAGATCTTGTACAGGAACCTGCTTATGGGGGGTGACAAACACAGCCTCACAGAGTCCCCCTCCACCCCTGCATTTTCTAGGATCCCTCTCCGTGCTCCGGGGCTTAGTAAAGCTCTTGAGCTGATGCAAGATAAAGGCAAAAACATTAAAAAGAGAAAATGCACAGGAGCAGAGGAGCCTTTGCGTGTGACGCTTCCAGCCTGGGGCTCCTGGCCTTTCTAACAGAGAGGCTTAGTTTATACCTCTTTATAATCTCTCCATCATCAGCTCCCAGCTCTGCTGCCTGTGCCAGGGTGCCCCTGGGGGTGCAGGGTGAGGAGGGGACTCTGCAAACTGCAGAGGCTGTGCGTGCTCATGAGTGCAGTGTATTTCCCAGGTATATCTATTTAGAGGCACACCTGCCCACGTAGACTCTGTTTTCCACACGTGGGTGTACAAATGTTGCACTGAAGAAGCAGCAGCAGCCTTGGAAGGCGGCACCTGTTTGTGTACTGCCCCGTGACTCCTCAGCCACAGGGTGCTCACCTGGGGAAATGCTGCAGGAATAGAAGCTCAGAATGGCCTGGCTGGGAAGGGACCTCAAAGCTCATCCAGTTCCAAGCCCCTGCCATGGGCAGCAGCACCTCCCACCAGACCAGGCTGCTCAGAGCTCCGTCCAACCTGGCCTTAAACACCTCCATGGATGGGGCAGCCACAGCTGCTCTGGGCAGCCTGTTCCAGGGCCTCCCCACTCTCACAGGGAAGAATAATTTCCTAACATTTAATCTAAATCTACTCTCAGTTTGAAAGAGATACGGGGATGCAGAGCTGCTCCTGGCACAGCACGGTCTGACTTGCATGCCCCAAGGTCCCTGTGGAATGCACACACACACGTGGTCCCCCACAGGACACAAGCACCTGGGTCCCTGTGGGATGCATGCACGCACTGTCCCCAGGGAACAGACCAAGGGACAACTCCATGTGGAGTTGTCCCTCACTGACACACAGCCCTCCCACTCTGCCAGACCTCTCAGGCAGCACCTGAGGTCACACTCACCCTGGCTGTGGCAGAAGAAGAAGAAGGGTACCCGGGGGTACCAGATGGGAGCAGAGCAGTAGCAAGGGCAAGGTGCTCATTCCCCACGTGCTGTGTGGGTGCCCACGGCTTTGCTTTGCCCACATCCCTGCTCTGGGGGGCTCCAGCACTGCTCTCACCGCGGCGCTTTGAAAGCCCCCGGAATGACGAGAAACGCCCCAAACAGGTTTCTAAACAAGGCCAAATCATTTATAAATATTGGTGTCACAAGTTTGCCGGCTCAGGCTGGTGCTGGTAGCAGAGTGACCACTGGCCACGTCCTGTGTGCACTCCCAGGAGATGCTGCTGAAGGCGCAGCAGTGCTGGCGAGCGCTGCACGCCGAGCGTCATCGCAGCAGACCTCAGCGCTCCTGCTGCATAGGGATCTGATGATTTTCTGAGTTCCTGCTGTAGTAATGAGCTTAATCAGCCCATGCAAATCAGTTTCCATTTGAAACCAGCCTTATCTAATGGAACCCACTCAGTATTTGCCTCCTGGAGTTTTCACACAGATCGATCTTCCCTGTTTCAGGTGTGAAAGGCAACTGGGGCAGGGAATGGTTTCACCTTTCCCAGCACTGGACTGCAGCTTTGGAGCTCAATGGCAATTTCTCAGCTTGGTTTCTCACATTTTCATTGTTTCCAGAAACAAAGGGAATTAGGCTCTGAAAACCCCTCTCCTCTGGCAACAGATTACATCCTTAGATCACTGCAGCCATTCAGGGGAGCATTTGGATAACGGAATTTACACAATTTAGCCCTTGGTGTCAGCGGGTTCAGCAGGAGAGCCCCTCCACCACAGCCTGTTTTGAATAAGCAAATCAACCACGCACAGGGAGATTCATTTTGTAAAGTGCAAGCGGAAAAAGCAATGCCAGTTCCCATCCGTTCCTGGCTGACATTTTATTTAACAGGTTATTCATTTGCCCCAGTGTCCTCAGCAGCAGCAACAACCACTTGTGCAACCTCCCATAACTCACTGCCAGCTCCTCTCCCAGGTGCCTCCTCCTCCTCCCAGAGGTAATTAGCAATTATGAAGGTGTTACACAGCAACCCAGCCCACGCTGTTCAATGCCACAGCCCCAGTGCTGGCTCCAGGAGCCCATGGACAGCACCATCTTCTCCAGAACCAAATGGTACCCCAAACAGACCCCAAACCTCACCCCTCAGGCTTCATCCTTCCAGGCATGCAGAAGCCTGAGCCCTCTTCAAACCTTTGGGACAGGGGCCCCCTGAGCTCCTGAGAGAGCCTGGGCTAGAGCCCAAACTGACCCATCAGACTGGTCAGTGCTGCACAGACCTTCCCCAGCCCCGTGGACCCTGGGCCAGGTGTTTTGGTGCTGGACCCCACGGTGTGCACAAGGCCACCAGTGAGTGAAAGCCCTGGGGACACACTCAGGTCTGCTCTGAGCCCCTGCCCACACCCAGAACTCCTTTGCTGCCCATCCTACTTCTTTTCTGTTCATCTCCAGAGCCCTGCTATGGTGCTCTGGCTGATCCACCAGGCTGGACTCGGTGTCTCAGCCCCAGCCAGGGCAGAGACAGAGAGCAGGTCTCCTCTGAGATGCTCGCAGACAAGGCTCAGACAGGACAGATGCTAAGCCTAAATGAGCCTAAATGAGCTTTGCCAAGGGGGAAAAGCCCTCTGGCAGAAGGTAAAGGAGGATGTCTGGAAGGGTGTCTCAGTCCCGCAGAGAAGGGGACAGGGCTGCAAGGAGCTGCCTCTGGAAAGGGAGCATGGGCTTGGAGCAGCCAGCTGCTCTGGGAAGCCACAGCCAGCATGGCTCTCCTCACCAACTGCACTGCACTCCTTTTTTTTCTTCCTTTCTTTTTCTCCAATTTATCTTTTTGACACGTTCAACGATGCTTCTGCAGACTGAAAACAATAGAGACAGAGTTTCAGCCAAGGCAATTTCAGAGCTGAATCAAAGCTAAAATAACCTGGACACAGAGCAGCTGAGCAGAGACAGCTCAGTGAGGGTGGGCAGAGCAGTGCAGGTGCCCTGTCCCTCTCTGCAGCTCCCACTGCCTGGCGGGCAGAGAGGACAGCAAGTCCCACTCAGGAGCTGTGTGTCTCGATCTCCCGTTTGCCTGCCACCCCTTTGTGGCCCTGGTGGCATCATTTCCCCCCTCCCATGGATGCAAGTCCCCACCCCAGTGCAAAGCCAACCCTGGCAGCTGCAGCTGAGTGAGTACCTGCTTGCCCAGCACACTGGCTCCGTGCTTTGCATAGCAAGCATCAGTCTGCTGTCCTGACCTTACAGCCCTGCAGAGCTTCCAGGTAGACATTTTAACTTTTTTTTCCCCCTCCAAGCGCTGCTCTGCTGCTACGTGAAGGGGGTGGGAGGGACGGACGGACAGACACACAACTGGGGAGAGAGGGAGGATGAGCTCATTCTGCCAAGCGAATATTGCAACTGGACTCATAACAAGGAACAAGACACAATCCTCAGCATGACTCAGCCTGGAAACACATGCTGCTTCCCAGTCCCACTGCCAGGACTGGAATGTCCCCACTGCTCATCCCACAAGGAAGCAGCCCATGGCTCCCACCCCAGCACTTGCCCCAAATGCACTTCACAGCCAGGACAGGTAAAGCCAGGCAGCTCCTGGTACCTGGACAGGGTGATCATGCCAAAAGCAGCCAGGCAAAACGGGGGCTGATGCTGTGCAGGACAAGCTCTGCGTGGCTGACACGCTGCTTGGTGTCTCACAGACCTCCTGAAAGCAGCTGTCAGAGCCTGTCTGGTTCCAGCTCCCTGCCTCCCCAGACACACCGGTAATTCTGCTCCCCTGTGCGTGTGCCCCATTTGTTTCTCCCTGAGAGAGAAAGGGTTTCAGCACTGTGAGCCTCAATGCTCTCAAAGAGCATCAAAAGCAGCAGGCAGAGCAGAGAAATGGGAGGTACAGGATCACAAGCATCCCCCAGGGCTGGTCCATGGGGGCACCTTGCGCCCCAGGATTCCTGCCAGGGGACAGTGGTCCACACAGGGCACTGTTCACATCCTGGGTGAAGTTCAGCAGGTTGGGAAAGGCAGCACTGTGTCCCTCTGCTCCTGCATTTTACTTGTGAAAGGCCACATCCAGGTCCAGGTTAAACTGTGGGGCTGGGCAGGAGCTGCCTCAAGAGCCTTCTCTGGGCCCCACACGAGCATCCCCCCAGGGGCCAGTGGCTACCCCAGTCCCAAAGAGCCTGTGCCATGCCCTTGGCTCCCCAGCCAAGGCACTGTGGCAGCCACAGCTTGCCTGGGTGGGTGTGAACCCCCTCGCTGGGGCTGGCAGGCAATGCTCTGCTCATGCCAGAATCTTCTAAGGGAGGTGCTCGGCATCACCTCCTTGGTTTAGAGGGATGTTAGACCTCCCCTCCTCTCTGCCCTCACCACAGCTGGCTCCATCTCTCTGAAGAATACATCCCAGTGCCAAGTGACATGGGCCCGATCATCTGAGGACATGCAAATGGAAGCAGAGCCCTTCTCGCTCCTCACACAGCGGGGGGAAGCGTTCCCCTCGCCGCCTGTTTACAGCCAACGCCGTGGTGTGGCAGCCAGAGTGACAGCTCTGAAGATGACATGTCAGCTCTGGCTGTCCCAGGAGGACGTGTCAAACTGTCACACAGCATTAGCTGCAACACATCCCTGCACAACACCCTGCAACCCACACTGCCACGGGGCTGTGGCAGCCCTGCTACGCCACAGCACTCAGAGCCTGGCGTGTGCGAGCGCTGCCTCCGCTCCATCACCTCCCTGGGCACTCCCCTGGCCAAGGGGTGCCGGCCACTGCTTTTGTCACCTGGCCTCTTGCACATCTTCTCCTGCAGCAGGACACTCATGGCCTGCTGCCACGGGCTTTGCAGACCATGACAGGCTGATGGGATCAGGCTGAAACAACCACCTGGCTGCCACTCAAGCCCCAGGACCTGGGCCGGCACGGGGGGAAGGAGGGAGATGGAGGTACCCCCAGCCCACCCCACACCCCACACCCACACTGCAACAACCCTCTAGGAACTACCTGGGGGTGGCATGGAGAGCTTGGCATGGGGCAGGACATCTCCTCATGTCCCGTGGGACACAGCCCTGCTCCCCATCGCCATCCCCTCCCTTGCCAGGTGCTACCAGCCCTGGCCTGAGCCCTCGAGCTGCTGGAAACTGAGGGCAAAGCAAACATCTGCCTACAGCACCACTACGTTGCCTTCGCCAAGAGACACCGAAGCAAATCAATTTTGGGGCAGGTTGAAGCCTCTGCAGGGCACTGGTAGAGCCTCAGAGAAGCCTCAGAGGAGAGGTGGCCCAGTTAGCACAGCAGCAGCAGCTCTCTCATCCACGCTGCCTGTTCACAGCACCACATTCACATCCAGAGAGCATCGCAGAGCCAGGACTGACACCGCTCCTCATCTGCACGCGAAACCGCCACCCCTGGTCCCCACAGCTGTCACCTTGGCACTTCTGGGGAATGACAACTCGTAGCCGCTGGTGGCAACACATGGGATGACTTTGTCCGAGTCACAAGAAGCGGCAGAGAGAGCTGAACTTGGCCTCAGAGCTCGCTGCCCCTTCCTCCGCCGGCTCAGATCGATGCTCTGAGGCAGCGCCTGGCCCTGGGCAGCTGTGAGGCCGGGGTTAAGCTGCTTGGGCACCAGCTGCATTGTAAATAACACAAGAGGCAGCTGCAGTTCCTGTAAGATCAGGCCAGGAACGCCTCTACCTGACCCTCTTAGTTTGGCCAACAGCTCCAAAATCATCTTCCAGGGATGTGGACAAAGAGCCACCAGCCCTCGCTGCCTCCTCGTCAAGTTCCAGGCACAGCTTCCCCCATTTCCTACTTCATTGTTCAGATTAAAATCCTTCTGTTAGCCTATAAAGAAAGGTAATCAAAACGATAACAACATCAATCAAACGCTCTCAGCAGATGAGCCAGTTGGTCCTTCATTCTCCCTGGCTGCCAGCAGCTCATTGTCATGGGTAGACAGGAGCTGCAAGCTCCATCCTGGGGTCAGGATGGACATCCATCCATCTGGGAAAGCTGGGGGCTTGCGGGGCAAGGAGTGGGAAGGATTTCAGCTCCCACCTTGGGGTGCTCTGGCAGCCTGTCCGCACTCAGCTTGCTGGCAGGGAGCTGCATGGGTGCTGTGGAGGAACGAGAGCTCATGGACTCCCCCTGCTCGACCACAAAACCAATTATCCTCGTGGCAATTAAAAGGGAGGAGAGACAAAGCCCTCTGACCAAGAGCATCTGCAAATCCTGATGCCAGTGGCAGAGGAAGGAGGAGCAGATCTCCTGGAGCCGTGGCTCTGTGCCAGCCTGTGCACACACTGGGGATGGATTACCCACCAGCATTTTGGTAATGACAGCTGGTACCACAAATCTGAAGGACAGATATGAGATGCTCCCAAGCCTCTGGTCACCTTTTTACAGCCCCATCAGTCCTGCTGCTGCAGACAGAGGGGTCAGGATATGTTGGAGGCTACAAGCAATACAAAGTTCAGGGTCTAGGGGCAGTTTCCAAATAATGTCTGCATCCACTGAGGCAGAGACACGTGATGGAGATGTGCTTCCCACTCCCCTCAGAGCTGTGCCTGGGGCCATCACTTACACCCCATGCAGGATGGAGAGATCAGAGACTTCTCCTTCATGGACAGGCAGGAGCAGGGCTCTGCAGCCAAATCACACAGGGACTGAGAGACCCACAGGTGCTATATGTGGCCTTTGCTCCTCATGACAAGCAGGTGATTCCTGGGAAAGCAGCCTGTTCTGGAGCTTGGGGAACAAAGTGCCACCTCATCAGCAGAGGGGCCTGCAGGAGCTGTGCTTAGCACACCTGGTGTTCAAACCATTTCCACAAGGGCCCTCTGTTTACAGGTGCCAGGTGAATGAGCAAGTGATGAGGCAGTGTCAGCTCAAACTTCCCCACGTGCTGCTGGCTGGATGCCAGCACAATTCCTCCAGATCACACGCCTCAGCCCTGCTTTATTGGTGCTGTAAAACCCACACCCTCAGCATCCCTGCTGACACCTCATTTGCAGGAATACTGCCAGGGGCAGGTAAACACAGGCAAGTCGTTAGGATCAGCATCAGCAGAGAGGATCTAACTGGGGTCTTATCCTGCCCAAACAGGTAGCAAGGGAAGATGTTCCCTTAAAAAGATCTCCTCTGAAGAGCTGGAGCAAAGCAAACCCCAGCATCTCCCTCTGACAGAGCCAAGGGATGGGAGCTGAGGCTGGAGCATCCAGCTTCTCTCCCACAGCCTTTCTTCCTTCCTGGAGGAACCACAGCTCTGGAAAGGCCCCTACTCCCTGGGGAATGCTCTCTTCCCTTCTCTGCCTCAGGCCTGGTTCCCCTCTGGAACCGGAGGATTCTGACTGAGGAAAGCACCTTTTTAAAGCAAAAACAAAAATCAAAACCCAGCCTTTTACTGCTGTTACACATCAGTGGGGCACACCCTGTGCTTTGCTGGCTGTGATTATACAGACCCCCGTGTGAACCCCCACAGCTAACGGGGTGGGGATGCAGCTCCCAAGGTCTCTTCCCTGTGTCCCCACCCCAGGCAGGACCAGGTACCTCCTGCCTTCTCAGAAATGTGTCTCTCATCAGTGGGGTTACAGCAGGAACAGACCCAGGGCTCCTCTGCTCAAGTTCTCTGTACAGCCAGTGAAAAGAGGAGTCTTGTGAGAGTCGCTCAAAGGTGATGCTGCAGCAGCCAGAAGAATCACCAGCTGCTCCATGTCCAGAATACAAGTCCCACTGCAGGGAAAAAAAGAGCAAAGCACAGAAACCAACAGAGCACCCAAGTGCTTCACAGCATCCTCTGCCTCACCAGAAGCAAAGACCCTTGCAAATGCTCCCTGACACTGAGACCCCAAGCCTGGGAGATGCTCCAGTGCAGCCTCGCCCCTTCCCACCACCCACCCTGCTCATGAGGTGGCCTGGGGGGGCTGCAAGGAGAAACCTCCACGGGATTTGGGGGTCTGTGGAGTCTCTGAGGAAAAGTGGTGGGTGCAAAGCAGTTTGAAGCCTTCCCTACCCCTGGAAGGAATCAGAGGGGTTCTGCAGGGTGTGGGGCAAACAGTGCTGGCACGTCCCAGCATCCTAGGCTGGATTGTCTGGGAACAGGGCATGGACTCCATCATATCCAAACCCACAGCCAGTCCCAGACCACTTCTGTGGAGAGAAGGACCAGGAGAGGAGTCACAAGGGGTTGTTAATTGGGCATTCTGCTAATGAGAAATGGAACTAAGGGCTTCCCAGAGGCCAGCACTGGAACCTGGATTTAGCAGCATTGTTCCCTTGGGGATTGGAAAGACAGTGTAAATTCCCAGGGGATTAAACTTGAAGAGGATATCCAACCAGCAGGGAGAGAGGAGAGGCCAGCACCATGGGAGGGATGGTAATTACAGAATTACCTGCCAGGCTTTTAGGACGATGAATGACATGAAATTTTATATAGCTAAATAGAGACTTAATACAGCTGTGGAAGCAGTCGGTGCTGGGGCAGGAGCAGCCTCTGCTAGCTGGCTGATGGCAGCACACAAGCAAGGCATGGAGAATGGAGCAGGCAAGAGAGGAGCTGGGTTTGAACGGCAGAGCCACCCCGGGAAGGATCCCGGTGCAGGGGACCAGGGACAGACGCAGAGAAGGAAGCAGGGATGGCTCGGTGAGCACTGAGATCAGTGCTGCAAGGAGCCTCAGCCCCTGCTTAGCAGTCAGGTCAGGCAGCACCAGCGCTGCCCGGGCGCAGGAACAGGACACGCTGTTTTTCCTCCTGCAGTCAGGGAGCACAGGGATGGTTTAACCTTTGCACCACGGGCCGGGCTGGTTCCTGCATCGCTGCCTGTCCCACACCCACGGGCACCCCAGGGCCTGTGGACAGCACACCTGGGCTTTGCAATACCAAAGTGCTGAAGACCAGAAGAGGCGGAATGGCAGCAAACCTGAGAGGCAGCTTGCAAGCCTGCAGAGAGCTGGCTGCCTGCCTCTCCTCCAGGACCGGGGATGGCTGAACCCTCAGAGCTGGGCATTTCCCTTGCCCGCTGCCACATCCCAGCCGCCCTCCTCACGGCCTTCCCAGCCTTTGCCAATGCTGGGAAACACCGGGCTTTGCTGCTTTTTGTCCCGGTGCAGGCTGCCCGTTCTGCCACCCCGGCACAGGGCTCCCGCCCCAGCCCGCTGCTTCCCGGCTCTGCCCGGCGGGGAGGGAGCTCACAGCCTGCCCAGCCCCGACCTCGGGGTCCCGGGCTCCCCATTCCAGCCGCTGCCACTGGGAGACATCCCCTGGGTTCCTTGGAAACGCTGCCGAGTGGGAGCTGCCGCTCCGGGAGTGAGTCACGCTGCCGGGCGGGCGAGGGTGGCTCGCTGGCACGCCAGGCACTGGCTACCACTCGCCCCCCGAGAGCTGCAGTGACAGTGACACGGGGCACCGAGCCGGGGGCTCCCCATGGAGTGGCGTCTCCTGCAGCTGGATGACAGCCCCACGCCTTCCCCCCCTGCTCCACTGGGCTGGGAGCTGCTGAAGCACTGCAAACCCGTTCCCAAAGGCTGCTTTTCCATGCCGCGGCACCAGGGAGAGAAGGAGCGGCCCCGGGAAGGCAGCTCCTGCAGAGATGGAGAGCCTGTGTCCCCCTGCACTGAGGCATCTCCTCCCTTCCAGCTCAGAGACTTTGGGACTAAGGGGGAAACTGAGGCACGGGGGAGGAAGGGACTTGCAGCAGACCTCTGGTGGTGCAGAAGCCCAGAGGCAAAAGGCTCTTCTGATCCTGCTCATCCTGGGGGAGGCACCCCTCAAACCACAGGGCAGCAGCCCAGCCGTTCCCCCTTGGAAACCACCTCCCTGCCTGGCCTCAAAGATAGCACAAGCTCCTCAAAACCCGATGGGATGATAAGCACCTCTTCTGAAAGGGAGCAATTACCACAAAATACTGATTATGCAAATACCTTGGTTACCAAAATGATGTTCCCTGAATTCTGAGTAGGAATGAAAAGAGCCGTGGAGAAAATTTGTTTAGCCAAGAGCTGCATTGCATCTATTTAAAGTGCTGAGAGGTGGAGAGGGACCTCCCTGGGCAAAGGGGCTTTAGGGGGTCACCACGGCCTGGTGACCATCACATCAGGGACAGAGATGGTGCATGGCGCTTCCCTTTCCCGCAAAACACTTCAGAAACATTACTTTTGCTCCCCTTGCAAGAATGAGGAAACTGAGGCAGAATGAGGAAACAGAAGCAGAGGGCGCTTGGCCAATGAGACCCAGAGTGCAGAGAGGAGGCTGAGGTGCTGCCAGGAACAGAGCAGGGTGTCCCACTGCTTCCCAGTGCCCCATGTGGTGGGACAGATCAGACTTCCCAGAGCTGGCTTGGTGTGGAGCAGAAGTGTGGAGAGAGGCAACACCAGAGAACGGCATTGGGGGAAAAACAGCTCTGTAGGACACTCAGAATGGGTTGGGACAGCAGCAGCCACAAGGTTGGTTAGAGCAGGGCTCGAGGGGAACCTGTGAGTCTCAATTCAACAGGCAGGGACTGTCCTGCCACAGCACATCCTCCCTGGGATGGGGACAGTGGCGTTCCCCAGGCCTGGCATCACTGGCTCGAGAGGGCTCAGTGTGCCACCCTGCACAGCCCTGGCTGTGCTCTGCTGCTCTGGGCTGCTCCCAGCCTTACCCACTGCCACGATGGGTCAGCTCTGCAGCCCCAAGGCCTTGAGTGGACTGCCCAGCTGGTGCCAGGGCCACAGGGGAGAACGTGGCTGCCCCACTGCTGAGAGCACGGCAGGCCACAAGCGTGGTGCCATCCTTGGTGGCACCAGAGGACCCTGACAGCCATGCCAGCTTTGCAAGCAAGGCAGCTTTGGAAGGATCAAGCACTGACTTGCAGGGATGGAGGGTAACACACACGAGACAAGGGCCATCAGGTAGCACAGCAGGGGTGGCACCATGTCACACCTGGCCACCACCTTTTCCTCAGTGCAAGGTGGGACTAAAAGTGACAGGTGATATGAAACTGCTCTGCCATAACCATACAGCTTCCCTGTGTGGGAACAGCTGCTTCTCACCACGCTGCTGCAGCCACCAGCCCCTCACACGGGTCTGAGGTGCCAGCACACCAGCCCTGCCCTCAGCACCTCACCTGCCTGGCAGCAGCCACTGTCCCTGTCTCACTGACGTCACACAGGGAGGAAGGACAACTCGTGACGCAGTAAATGCCAGCAGAGCCAGCCTTGGGACGCTGTTTCCCACCCTCATGGAGCACAGAAGCCATAAGTCAGCGGGAATGCTCTTTGCACTGATGCCAGGCAGATTTATGAGAGCACAGGCACTGCTGTGCTGGTCCCAGCATCCCCCCCTGTGGCAGGAGCCTCCCCAGTGCGAGTGTCTCCGTGGGCAGCACCTGCCACTGGGCACCCACCGGTGGCAGGTGACACCCAGCACCTTGTCCAGTATTCCAGGGCAGGTGGGGACCCATATTTTGCCAAGTTGCCCTGCTGGAGCTCCAGAGGGGATGCTGGACTGCAGCAGACAGAGAGCCCATCTGCTTCTGACAGCCTGGCTGTCCCAGCACGTGGGATCCTGTGCTGCAAGGCAGCCCCCAGTCCTGCAGGGTGACTTTGTGCTCCCTCCTCTTGTCACAGCCCCTCTTTGGGCACCTTCCCAGCTCAGCCTGTTTGCAAAGAGCTTTGTGCAGCTCTGGCACATGTCGGGAGTACCACATACAGTCTGGTGGCATCACTTGCCCAGGAGTTACGTGGCTCCCCTGGCTGCTGCCCTGCCATAAGTGGCCACCCTGGGGGCTCTGGCAGCAGGTAAGAGCTCAGCCCAAACCAGAACACAGACGAGCTGCCAAGTCACCAGTTTTCCATTTCCAGGGTGAAATGCCTGCCTGAGGACCAGGACTTTGCCCATTTGGACCATGACAGCTGTTGCCTCTTGAAATCCATCTCTGGATTTGTGTGTCCCAATGATACATCCAGCAGTTTATTCCCATGCACAGGGAGAGATGGATCTCACCCCCAGAAATCCCCAAGCCCCTGCCTGGCTGCCCAGGCAGGTCTTCTCTTCCACAGGAAGCTGTTCATGGCCTCTGCACTCCTGCAGAGAATTCAGTAATTGCTCACAACGATGTATGTGTTGGATTTGGTTTTGATCAGCAAAAAAACCAATTCCTCCTTATCTCCCTTGCCATCCTGAGCTCATACAACCTCAGTAGAGACAGAAAGTTAAATTCACAGACAAGGTAAGAAAAGCCAGATGCCTCCTGCTTGTAGAGCCACAGCAAACAGCACAGACACTTGGCAGCTCCCCTGTGACACCAGTAACCCCACCCGCTACCAGCACAGCTCCTGACTTCTCTCAATTAGCTCTAACTCTCTTACTCCTTCCCCAAATCAAGCATTCTGTGCTCTGCTGGGGGCAAGAGCCTTGCTGGAGGTGCCAGTTCACCCAGCAGGACTAACCTCAGTTTCTACCCACTTCACATGGAGCAAGCCTGGCCTGCAGTGCTACACCATGCTGAGGACCAAGTGACAAGGTGGCAGTGCCTGGTCTCTCCTCTCTCCCGTCCAGCACCCCACAGGCTGCTCCACCACCTTCCTTCTCCCCAAAATTCCAGCCCTGCTGCTCTGACAACCCCTGCACCAGCCCGAGGAGCTGCCAAGCCCTTAATGGGGAACCTTAACACGGGCAGGGAGGGTGGCAGATCCACTCACAGCATGGCTGCTGCTGTGAGAGCAGGACACAGCTCCTGCACGCTGCTACTGCAGGGCTTCACACCAGAGACTGCTTATGGAGGACTGTGCAGATCTGTCAGGTGGCATTGGAGGTCCAGTGGACTCGTTCCCAGCTGCCTGTCATAGCCCAGACACACTCACTCTGCCAAAGGAAGGCCTTAGCTTTGGGCATCAGAGCTCAAATCCTGTGAGCCCTGCCGTGGTGTCTGTCCTCCCCTGGGCTCCTGTTTCTGAGAGTGCAGAAACTCTGTCAGGAGCACTGCTGGCCTCTCCCACCAACATCAGCTGGCCACAGGGAAGTGTCCCTGCATTCCTCTCCATGATTTTACTGACGGGGATGAAGGCAGAGATCCTGCTTGCCTCCTCTGATGACCACAGAGTTCTCTGCACCTGAACCCCTCAGCTGCCCACACACCACCCATCTCCCCAGGCCAACCAGTTCCAGCCTGTATTTTCACTACCCTCAGGACAAACAGCTCAGGCATCCAGGCAGTAACATCCCCCTCTGTTGTATCAGAACTTTTCCAGGCACCATCGTGGTCCTCTGGGGATAGTTAGGGATTTTTGCTGCCAGTCCACTTAGGGACACTCACCACGTATATGACAAGAAGCCACTTGATCCCTCCCAGACCCTGGCCAGAGGATAGTGCTGGTCTCTCTGTTTGCCCCTGGGATGGAAGAAGCTTGCATGGAGCTGGAGGGCAACCAGCCACGGCAGAAACCACCCAGACACCATTCCAAGCCTTCCCAAGAGAGGCTTGGGGAGACCTCCCAGCAGCTGGGAGGAGGGATGTGACAGCCAAGGCAATGTGACACTGATGGCAGCTCCTGCTCCATGTCCCACCGGCACCACATCAGCCTCCCAGGGCTCTGTGCAGCAGCAGGAGGAGCATTTCCAGCTTGTACTTGTCAAGGAATGGAGGGAAAAACCTCCAAACTGCTCCATGTGTAGGGACAGGTTGCTCCAAGTGCCTGTGGACACTGCCATCCCCCTGATCTCTCCACCTGGAGGCAGTGCTGGCTGGTAACTCCCAGTACTGATCAGTCCATGTGGGCAAGCCCCCATGACAGCCCAGCGAGTGCAAGCAACAATAAAGATGAGGAGAAGGGGATGGATGCTCAAAGGAGGCTGCTGACCATGGTGGAAGTGGGCACAAGATTCAAGGCAGCATTGAAATATTGGAAATAAAGAGAGGCAGAGCAAGGAAATGTGACCTGAAAGAAGCAGTTAAGCCTCCAGAGGCAAAATCCATGGCAGAGCATGGATCCAGGCTGGATATCTGCACAGGGAGCCAGACCCACCTGATCCACCCAGTGCCCTTCTCCCACCTGGCCCCAGGTGAGCAGAACAGGCTGTGACATGGCTGAGCTGCTCAGAGAAGGTGCTAAAGCTGGATGGAGGCCCCAGACACAAGCTCTTTGGGGCAGGGATGACACCTTTGGCCTCCTCTCCCTGCCCCAGCTCCCAGCTGAAGGGCTGGCGGGACAGCAGTGCCCTGCATCCCATTGCAGCAGCAGGGGAACCAGAGCTGTGGCCGTGCCAGGCCTCTCCAGCACTTGTGGCACGACTGATGGCAGGAGGAGATTGGTGACACCACGCCAGCTGCCCTTCCCACGTCTCCTTCAGTGCTGCTCCTTTCCATAACTCCAATTAATATTACAAACCTCTATCAGGAGTCTTTTCAGACTGGCAGCCTCCGAGTTGCTTGGAAACTGTTTGCTGGAGGAACTGACAGCTGCTGCCGGGAGGGCTCGGCGCCAGCCCTTCCACTTCCCAGGGCTGCCACCAAGGAACTGATGGAACAACCATGCTCCATTCCTGGCATGTGCCAGGAGCTGGAGGAAAGCAGGGATGAGCTGGGAGCAGCTTTGACACGCGCCAGGGATGAGAGAGCCCAGAAAGGCTCGAGGGCTGCGAGGCTTGGTTTAGGACTTGGAGATCCCACAGCTAAGGCTTCAAAATGTTCCCAGCCCGAGGATGAGGGAGACTTTCCAGAAAAACATTAATGGAAAATGTGCTCAGCCTCACAAGATTTATTTGGCCAAATCTGGACATTGAATTCAATCATAAAGAAGTGGAAAGAGGGTTTTGCTTTATGGACAAAGTATTGGTGTGGGCTTAATGGTGAAGTCACTGAGACCTCCATAATACTCTATGAATAATCAGGTATCTCTTCCAATTTACAGTGTACCATAAAGTGCTGCTACAGTTTTGGACACAGTACTTTTTTCTATACTATAGCAATGACAAAAAGCATATTTTACTGCAGGAATGACAGTGTAGGTATATTTATCCATCGGCCAGAATTCTGTGGTATACTCTCCTCTCTAATGGCTCTACAAACATGCATACATCCCAGATTTATACCCGGATTTTCCATACTTTGCTTTGAAATTTGCATAATATGCGAAAATTTCTGTCTCAAATGGAGAAGAGCAGGGAGCCGCTCCTGCCAAACCAGCCGCTGGAATTCAGCACGTCTCCGTCTCACACCGCTCGTGTTTCCCCACAGTGACACTGCTCCGGGGATTCTGGAACTGCCGTGGGGATCCCACCTTTCAGCTCAGCACTCCCACGGCGAAGGAAAGCTGAAGGGGAGGCAGATGAGGACCCCAGGGCCAGCTGAGTGCAGGAATCCCCAAGGGGAGGAACGTGAGGGCAGCAGGTTCTGCCAGTGCTGGTGAAAGGCATCTCCAACACCATCCCACCTGACAGCTTCTTCCATCGCCCCAGTGAAGCACTGCCTTTTCTGCTTGAAAAAATATCGTGGAATTAGAAGTCTGATTGATATGAATATGTAACAACGCTGCTTTATTAATAGCAGCTGCATTATCAGTTTGCTCCCTGCTATTGGCAGGAGATCTGGGACAATATGTGGTTTGAAAACTAAAGAGAAACGCAACCCGCAAAGGCAGCGGCTGGGAGATAATTTCATTCCTTTTCCTGTGGAGCTGGCCAGGGTGACACGGATGCATGGCAGCGCTCTTCCTGCCTGGTCACGGGAGCAGGCACTGGGATGGCTTCACAGTGTGCATGGTCCTGAACACACCCACTGCCATCTGCAAAAGGGTTTGCATTCAGTGCCCCCAGCACAGGCAGGAGACGCCCCTCCAAGCCAGGGACCGCCACAGCCAGCTTTAACCTCTGCAAATTGAGGTCATTTGGTGCAGAGCATCATGCAAATCTCCCTGGCACGGGAAATAAACTCCCTTCGCAGTTTGCTTTCCTTACTCCCCCCATCACCACCCTGGAGGCTTAAATGAAAACAAGATTACAAAGGAGATTGGATTGGACATATATCTGGTGTGCTATTTTAGCTGTAAATTATGCCAGCTTCATAAAACCCCAACTGTTCTTTCCCGAGATCCCTGCATAGATTGGCTGGCTAAGATCAAGCAACCGGCGCTCGCTGCGGGCAGGCATTGTCTAGAAAAACGCTGAGAGGGTCCAAACAGGAGCAAGATCTTATAGTGCTTCGTATCCACACACATTTATATGCATGGAAACACAGGCACGACACCCAAGAACTTCCCGTGCCCACTGATCAGCTAAACAGTGACACACACACAGAGGCCTTACAAGCCCCCACCCGCCAGGCTTCGGCGAGCCGACCCTACAGATCATCTGTGCTCTTCCAGCTGCCTGTGATAAGGCTGCTGACACTTTCCTCAGCCTTAGCTCATCCCAGGAGAGAGCAGAGCATCAGGCAGCCCTGTCCAAAGCAAGGCTGGGCCGTGGGGCCGTGCTCTGTCACAGGGTGGGTGTGAGTTAGCACACGCGAGCAAGGCTGGCTGCTGTGGCAGCCACAGGGCTCCCAGCCCCGAGCAAGGCTGGGCAACAGGGCTCTGCAGCACCAATGCAAAACTGCCACAGCCCGAACTTTGCTACAGCAAAGCCGGCAGGAGGTTTTGTGATTCCTCTCACGAGCATGGCCGTACCTTGGCTGTGCTCCACCACCCTGGAGGACAGAGCAGCCAGAGGAGCGGGGCTCCCAGCACACCGAGCTGCTCCAGGTGCTGCACAAAAGGAAGGACACAGCTCTGATCACACTCAGCTCCAGCCCCTGGCCTTCTCCTGTGTCCCCTCACGCCAGGGGCTGGCTCCACGCTGTGAAGGCACGTGCAGTGCAGGCGCCTTGGCAAACAGGGCCGTGAGCAGCGAGCCACGAGCCGGCTGCTGCAAGCACTCTGCCACCTCCGAGGGACAAGGGCCACTCTGAGCCCTGAGGGGAAGAAGCCAGTGAAGCCCCACAGCCCCTGGAAATCCTCCTCCACGCACTGCCTGTTACCTGGAGGGAGACAGCTGGAGAGCAGCAGCACCCTTTGCCTTTCCCGAGCAGGCATGGCAGCAAGTTGTCTTCCCTGCCACACTCCTGTGGCTCCACCTGCTCAGAGCTCAGCCAGGTGTCACCACACGTCCCTCACAGCCTGCACTGCCAGCCCAGAGCTGGACACAAAGAAATGCCCTCCCTGGCAGGACGGGTCCAGGCTGTCTCAGCCATCCTCCCCTCCAACCAGTCCCTGGGCAATGCTACAGCAGACTGAATTTTGCAGATCTATCCACGGGAAGAATCCCTGCAGGGTCAGTGACTTTTGAGGAGACCACACAATTTGTGGGCAGATATCTGCACGTCTTCTCCAAAGGCAGAGTCCAGAAACCTCCCTGCAAAGCAAGCTGGCAGAGGTCCTGCATCACAATGTCACGTGTTAGGAAGAAAGGGACAAGTTCAAGAGTGGTCAAGGCAGCACAACAATGCTGGTCAAATGTGAAAGGCCCATAACCAAAGGCCCTGGGGTGCCTCACCTTGCTCTCCAATGGAGAGCTGCATCTGCCTCACATGGACTCACCTGCCACAAACCATCCCTGCGTGTTCCTCTGTGCCATTCACCACCAGGAGCTGGCACAGGGCTCGCCTGCCTGTGTACGTATCTATTGATACAAAACCAGGCTTCCTGGGCAATCAATAATGCTATTTAAGAGATAAGTCTTGCTATTGACTGCCTGTTGAGCCCAGCTCCTGCTTAATTTGAAAGAGAGGGAGAATGACGAGGGAGCTCAGAAGTGTTCCCAACGTCACCATCTGTGTGCAGGCTCAGGCTGTGCAGGCAGGGATGGAGGGGTCAGGGATGGAGGTGTGGCAAGGCAGAAGCACAGGGATTTTTCCACAGTGGGGGATCTGTGCACTCTTAGGGAGGAAAGGCCCATCTGTGAATGCGTGCGAGCACTCGCAGTACTGAGCAGAAATTAAAACTGGGCATGGTGTTCCCTCAGTGCAGCTGTGGCTGCAGCAGATTTGAGGCTCCTCTACCACCCCACACCCAGCCATGGTGTCCTGATCATCACTTCAAGTGGCATGAAAGAGCTTCTTGACTGCCAGATCCTCAAAGGCAGCTCCTGGCCATTATGTCTGTCCTGGCTGTAGAAATCTCTGCTCTGGTACACGTAGGGCCTCCCCCAGCCCTCTCCTGGCTCTCCATTTTCGGGGAAGACAACTCCCACCATAACAGGTGAGAGCAGAGGATGAGCAGAGCTCACTCAGCCTCACAGAGGGCTGTGAAGCAGCTATCCCCCTCTTCCCTGTGGAGGACAGCCAGCCAGAAGGATTAATATCCAGCCAGATCAGAGATTTCCAGCCCTCCAAGAAGCAGGGAGCTGAACACACCCCCAGAAGGAGCCACAGAAGAAGAAAGACTGTTTTAGGTGGATCAAGTGGAAAAAGGTACGTCCTTTAAGAAGCCAGAGGCAGCTTCCAGCTCACAGTGCCCAAGGCCACTGCTTAGATGAGCTGTATGACTTGATGGTGCCATTTTTCCTTCCACGTTCCTAAGTGCTTCTCCCTGGCTGATGTGGATCCATGTCTCTGTCCCCTGCTTTCAAAGCTGGAGCAGCCCAACAGCATGGGTGCTGTGGATGGGGAGGAGCACACCCAAGCAAGCCTCCATCTCCCTCCTCCCATTGCAGCCTCTGAGACATCACCCAGGGATGTCCTGGGACAGGAAGGTGGCATCAGAAAGATTTGGGCTGCTTTCTGCCCCATGGTAGGAGAGATGGGAGCAGCTTTGCTGCCCCAGTGATGATGGGGGGACCCATGCTGTGGAAGAGCCTCAGATGATCTGAGCCAGGCTAGAGACTCCTCAAGGCAGCACCCAACTTGACTTTTATATAAACACTTCTTTCACAATAAAAGCATGGAGCCTCAGTGCTGGAGCTGCCCTGGCAAAGGGCAGAACTCATGGGCATGAATCAGGAGAGAGGCTTGCTACTGACTTCAGTGGGAGGGAGGGCCACTGCTAAGGCAAAGCTGAGGACTTGAGGCTTTGTCCTTCAGTGTCAGGGTGCAGCCACCAAGCAAACAATAAAAGCATCTTCCTGCTATCCTGGGGCTGGGATTGGAGGTAAAATCCCAGCTCTGCAGATCCAGGGGCAAGTCCCAGAGCTCTGCTCAGCCCCAGCACTGCAGGTCAGCTCCCAGGAGCTCAGGTGGTGAACATGAAGGTGGCTGGTGCAAACAGCATCTTCTCGCCTGACTTCTTCCCACAGGTCTTTTCCTGTTCTAGACAGGGCTTTATACTTTTCAGTTCCAGTTCAAAGCTCAGACGGGCTTGGTCTGAAGCAGAAATGAGCTCCAAGGCTCGCTACAACCTCACTGTGTTAACTGCAAGCATGTGGCTGCCCTCCTGCCTTAGGAAGATCGAGGCCAACAGGTCCCTGTCCACCCTCATACATGTGTGTAGCACCTCTTCCCTTCCCCAGCCTCACCTGCAGCACTGCACCCCTTGGTTCACAGAGAGGGACCAGGATGAGCCCACTGAGGTTGCATCCCCACACCTGCCACTGTGCAAAGAGGACGTGGGTTTGCATCTGCTCCACGGGTCCATCCTTAACAGCTGATACCAAAATTGAGCTGATCAAGCTTCCTGGGCAGCCGAGCAAGCTGCTGGCAGCAGCACTGGCCCCTGGGGACAGCACCGGGGACTTCACACCAGGACAAGCCACAGCAGCTGGGGCTACTGCAGGGACAGTGCTTGGTGCCAGCAGTGCTGAAGCCCTGGGAAGGGGCAGACACACTCCAGCTGTGGGACACTGGTGGCTCAGTGCTATCCATGGTGGAGCACCCAACCAGCAGCACCCTGTGCCCCCCTCATGGGCTGGTCCTGCAGCAACGCTGGAGTTGTGGCTTCCCAAGCAGAGCTGCAGCACAGTGGCTGTTGCCATGCCGATCAGGTGGGCAGCTGGCATGTTGAACTGTCAAACCAGGAGAGCAGCCACGCTACCAACCCATGCCAGGGTGTCCCAGGGGGCTGATTTCCCCCGCAGGCTCCTGCAGCAGCGTCACAGAGCCTGAGGAGCCCAGCTGCTCTCAGCACCAAGCACTCCTCAATGCAGGCAGCCCCACAGCACCTGGAGCCCACTCCCCACCACTCCACAGCCCTGCAGTGCCACAGCACAGCTCCAGCCACAAGCTGTTGACACATATGAGCAAAGGCTGGTCCCCACTGTCCTGGTGGCTGCAAGGTGACAGCCGCAGTGGAAGGAGACAGCAGCATGGCAGCAAATGCAAGAGAAAGTTCAGCATCACAGGGGTCCTCAGCCAGCAGCCAGAGAATGGGAGGCTGCAGCCTCAGCCACAGGCTGGTGCTCTAAGGCACAGGGACAGGGCACTGCCTGGGCAGGAAATGACCACAGGAGATGTCAGAACCAAAAAACCTCCAACTTGTTATGAAAAAAAACGGGATGCTGTTTTGTTTGGTGCTCAGGTGCAGCATGAACTCCTCACTGCAGGACAACATGGATGCCAGCAGCTCGTGGATGGGCATGGAGCACTGCTAAACCCGGGGAGCACCCTGCCAGGGTCTGTGGCCAGAAGAGAGGCAGTGCCAGCCCTCCCCTGCACTCAGCACTTGCCTCCTCCCAAAGATGGGCCACAGGCTCAGCTTCCCTTGGGCTTGACCCAGAGCCACTCTGCCCTCGAGGCAGCCTCATGCCAGCAGAGGTTCTCACACACAAAAACATCCCAGCCCACCCTAGTGCAAACCAGCTTTTCTCTGCTTGACCTTTCCCTTGTGGACATGGGGAAACTGAGGCACTGGAAGGCTGAAGGTGGCTCACAGCCCACTGGCTGTCATCAGAGAAGAGAAAGGTGAGAATGTTTTCAAACTGCACTTCCTCAAAAGCAAGCCACATCTCTCTACCAGTTTTGCTGCCGACAAGGAGGAAAACTCATCCCATCCAAATTGCTCTAAAATAGGAAAACGAGGAAAAAACCCCAAACCCAAACAAGCCTCAAGCCAGAAGCCAAGTGCATTTGTCTCTGTTCTTTCAGCTCAATCAGCCACACTTCATGATGGCAACTGCCATGATACCAGACTAATAGCAAGAACATTGTCACCCAGGAGCACGCCAAGGTGACCTGAGGGGGAAGTGGTGGGGCTCCCTGCCCCGAGCTCCACTTTCTCTCCTCAGCCTTCCCTGCCCAGGGCCCCGCGATGGGGAAAGCCATCTCGGGTCCATGCGGTGCTCAGCTGCACCGATCCGATCCAGATCACGCGAGCCCCTCCAGCCAGATTCCTCCTCCCGCGCATCGCGGCGCGTACCTTCCGCGGATGCACCGTGCGAGGGCTACCGGGGCAGCGACAGGGACACGGGGCAGGAAGGGGGTACCCCATCGCCACCCCGGCACCAGCAGAAGGCCACAGGCACATCTCCAGCTGACCCTGCGGGCTGAGCTCCCGGCGGAGGACGAGACAGAGCTCTGCTCCAGCTCCTCCACGCCAGCGATGGCTCCTGGGCACCCCGCGCCCGGGGAGCTGGGCATCCCTTGTGACACGCCGCGGGAGAAGCGGAGCGGCCGGGCGCCGGGACGCGAGGAGGTGCCGGGGAGGGGGCGGCAGCTGCCCGGCTCTCGCAGTCCCCTCGGTCCCTCCGGAGCATCCATCCCGAGGCAGCCGGCGAACTCCCCGTGCGGCGCGCGGGACCGACGGGTGTCCCCGCCCCGAGCCCGCGGCATCGCGCCGGGCCCCGCTCGCCCCCGGCAAGGGCTCACCTGGGCTCCGCCGCCGCCGCTCCCTCAGGAAGCCCCGCGGGTGAGGCGGGCGGCGCGGCGGGCGGGCAGGGCAGGGCTCCCGCAGCCCC